>WBZZ01003799.1:455000-457500 GCA_019918135.1 Paulinella micropora | reverse complement strand
ATGCCCTTGGAGCGGCCATTCCAGGCGATTTTGACCACGTTTTGTTGTCTTTTTTTATTATTTATTTTAAAATTGCTATTATTTTTTTTGTCTTCTCTGAAATGTGAAAAGTCAGAAACCTGTGTTATTGATGACTTGATCGATTGTTCAAAGGAAAAATTCGAGACAAAAGTCTTAAAGAGAGTCGAAACCCCACAAAACTCCTACTACTGGCTAGTTTGAGTTTATACATCAACTATTTAGCCGTGTCTTCGCTGGTAGAAGAGGTTGTCTTGATGATTTATAAGCTCTCTTGTGAAGGTTAGGGAGTGTCTGCTTTCTTTTATCAGAATACGCGAGCGCTGGTTGTGGAGGTTTGCATTGGATGCCCTTCTGCTGGACTACTTTTACAAACCCTACCACCCAGTAGTAGTAACTGTAGTAGTAGTAGAAGTAGTAGTTAGTAGTAGTAGTAGTAGTAGTAGTAGTAGTAGTAGTAGTAGTAGTAGTAGTAGTAGTAGTAGTAGTAGTAGTAGTAGTAGTAGTAGTCTCACTATCTCTCTCTCTCTTCTTCTTCGTTTTTATTGGGAGAACAATTTTTACAATCGGACTCAAGGATCGTCCACGTGAAAAGTATAGCTATTAAGTCATACCTTTATCTAAGGTGGAAACCTAGTTATTAAATCGAGCGTATTAATTGAAAGTATTAATATTAGGTCGCTTGGTATTAATCTTATTAATATTAATGTTTATGTTTAGATATGTTGCGTAATATGTAGCTTAAGTATTCATGTTATTAATATTAATGTTTATGTTTGCATCAGTAGTAATATACTAGAATGATCGGAGTGAGTGAAAATTAGTAGTTCAGTGAATATGTCTGGACAGTAGTATGAGAAGGGAGAGGGAAAAAAAAAAAAAAAAAAAAAAAAAAAAAAAAAAAAAAAAGGAGAGAGAGAGAGAGAGAGAGAAAAGAGAGGGGCAAGTGAAGGAGTGGTTTGTTGGTGTGGTTGGGAGACCATATTCGTTGGACGGAGTCCGGCGGAGGATTCTTCAAAGACCATGCTGGTGGATGGTTGCTGTTGTGTGTGTGTGTGTGTTTTTTTTATATAAACTTATTTATGCATATATATATATATGTATGCATATAAGTTAATTATTAATTAATTAATTCATTTTTTTTTTGTTTTTGATGTTTTTTTTTTTTTTTTTTTTTTGTGTGTGTGTTGTAGTCATTGTTGTTATTATTATCATTATTATTATTATGTTTTTGTTGTTCTAGGAGGTGAGCTTTTATCCGCTTTTTATTATTATTATGTTTTTGTTGTTCTAGGAGGTGAGCTTTTATCCGCTTTTTGAAGATGTTGAGTGATGTTGTGTCCTTGATATCTTGTGGGAGTTGGTTCCATTGATGCAGGAACAGTTTTGTTTGATATGGGGTGTTGTGGTCGATGAATAAGTTGCTTTTGATTGAGTGTCGAGTATGGTATGAATGGATATGATTTGTTGGGGTGAAGGTGTTGTCGTGTAGTGGTCTGTTGAGTTCTTTGGCGGGATGGATGAATGGGTGGATTTCTATACAAACTCTTAGTTTATATAGTTGAGTGATATCAAGGATTTCGAGTTGGTCGAGGAGCGGTTTAGTATGTGATCGGTAATGAGTCTTGGCTATTATTCTGATGATTTTTTTTTTATGTATTTTTATGAGTGGTTGTATGTATTTTTTGTTTTTGTCATGGGTCCCCCAGATGGAGATGTGTTGAATGAGATGAGGGAAGATGTGCGTGTAGTATAGTTGTTTCATGATTGTTGTGTGGAGAAATTGTTGTGCGTATCGGAGAGAAGTGATTGTTGGCTGTAGTTTGCGTATGATGTTGCTTATGTGTTGATTGTATCGCAGGTTGTGTTGGAGTGTTATGCCTAGTAGTTTGGCATGTTTACATTGTTCAAGTGTGTAGTTGTTTATGTTTATTGTTACGTTCTGTTTGGTTTTGTGGAAGATTGTGTATGTTGTTTTGGTTGGGTTTGGTACGAGGTTGTTGGAGTGGAAGTAGTTGATTAGTTTGGTTATTTCTGTCTGTGTTTTTTGTTGTAGGTTGTTGGGTGATTTTGCTGTTATTATAAGTGTTGTGTCGTCTGCATATGTGTATACTGTTCCTTGTTTTATTATGTTTATAATGTCATTAATATATAGCAAAAAGAAAGTAGTAGATAGCGTGCTGCCTTGCGGAATGCCATGTGTTATAGTGCGTTTGTGTGATTTTGCGTGCTGTGTGTGTACTTCTTGAGCTCGGTTTGAAAAGTAGGATGCAAAGAAATTAACAGTGTCTTCGGAAAAATTGAAGTTTGTCCTGAGTTTCTTAATTAACTTTGCATGTTCTACTGTGTCGTAGGCTTTTGACAAGTCTACGTAAAGCGCTAGCACGAGTTCTTCTCTGTCTTTGTGTTTGTGTATTTGGTTTAGGATAGTCTGGACTGTCATTGTCGTGTTTGAGTTCGGGCGGAAGGCGTATTGCGTATG
>WBZZ01003799.1:380000-447500 GCA_019918135.1 Paulinella micropora | reverse complement strand
CATGGTTTGTGTGAACCAGGAGGAGTTGGGAGCTCGTAATGACAGGGTGGCTAGCCCCAGACTTCTTGTTGATGCTGATATAATTTCTTTGGATTCACGCAAATATTTGCGTTAGGGGAGTGTCCTGAATGCGAAAATTCCTTTTTTTTTAAAAAAGCCCATTTTCTGCCCCCTCGTCGGAATAAATCATGGTTTGCGTGAACCAGGAGGAGTTGCGAGCTCACATTGAGAGGGGTGGCTAGCCCCAGACTCGATGCTGGTGCTGATATAGTTTTTTTGAAATTCACGCAAATGTTTGCGTTAGTGTCCTGAATGCCAAAAATCCTTGTTTTTTGGGCCTATTTTCTGCTCTCCCATCGGAATAAATCATGGTTTGTGGGAACCAGGAGGAGTTGGGAGCTCATATTGGCAGGGTGGTTGGCAGCAGACTCGATCTTGATGCTGGTATGATTTTTTTGGAATTCACGCAAATATTTGCGTTAGGGGAGTGTCCTGAATGCCAAAATCCGATGCCTCCGGCGATTGAACGTACCCTGTCGACGGGGCAGGGGAGGTCCGGGGGGCCCTCCCCCCGGGAATCCCAGCCCGCAATTGCACGTACCCGTTCTGGTCGCGGGTGGCACCCACACCAGAAAATTGAGGTTTGTGCCAGGCGCCCTCCGGCAATGGAACGTACCCTGAACATACCCTGTCGACGGGGCAGGGGGGGTCCCTTCCCCCCGGGAACCCCAGCCCGGCGATTGTACCTACCCATTTTTTTGCGGGTGGCACCCACACCAGAAAATTGAGGTCTTGTGCCACCAGCCGCCGTTTGCGCACACCAGAGGGAGTTAGCGGCTGATATTTTGGTGTATCTGACACTTCTTGATGAGCTCTCTACGAAAATATAAAAATCGTGGCGCCGGGTGGCATACACACAGGAAAATCGAGGTTTTTTGCGCCACCAGGCGCCGTTTGCGCACACCAGAGGGAGTTTGACGCTGATGTTTGGTGTACCCGACACCTCTCGGTGCGCTGTCTTCGGAGATTAAAAAGTGTTGGTGGCGGGTGGCACAAAAACCACAGATTTTAGGTTTTTGTGCCACCAAAGCTTACACTTGCGTTCTGCTGGTACCTCCGGCAATTGAACGTACCCTCTCGACGGGAAAGGGGGGGTCCGGGGGCTCTCCCCCCGGGAACCCCAGCCCGAGGGAGGGGGGGGAGGCGGGGGGATGCGCGGAGCGCACCGCAAACCATCCTTTCAGGTGTTGGCGCAGCCCCTAGTTATAATAATAATAATAATAATAATAATAATAATATATATATATATTGATCTGTCATGGCTGAGCCCGAGGGCCATGCGCCTCCATCCCTCGACCCAACAGGGACTACAGTGAGTATGTTGGGGAGGGAAGAGTGACTCTAACCATCCTGCACAGAAGGCCCCAAAAGTCCCTACTACCCGCAGTGTCCGGTACCTTGCAGGAAATCAACTACAAATGATTGATCTTCCCCGCGTGAGAGCTCCACGAGACTGGGTAGGTCCCGCATGGAGGTACTCACAGGGGTAGCAGACATTTCATGCGGTCTGCCAGCGCATGAGGACGTTTTGTGGTAAGTGTCTGGGACGCCTCGAAACCCGTCACCACCCCTAGATCTCGGAATGTAAATACCCCTTTGATCCCACGTGGTGTATGTCTTGTAAAAACAACACAACGACATGGCCTCGGAACCAACACAACAACATAGCCTCGGAACCCACATCGACATAGCCTCGGAACCCACACAACAACAGAACCTCGGAACCAGCACAACAACATAGCCTCGGAACCAACACAACAACATAGCCTCGGAGCCAACACAACGACATAGCCTCGAAACCAGTGGGAAGAGGCCAAACCACCTCCTCTTCCCGTGGGGTGCCATACTGTGCACCCCTCCATTAATAATAATAATAATAATAATAATAATAATAATAATAATAATAATAATAATAGTGTTTCTCTGTCAATGGCTGATGCATTTCTGCACATGCGCCTCCATCGTCTCACCCGTGAGGGGAGTACGAAGAATTGACGATAGGCTCTAATGACACCCCCGCAAGGGCAGTTCCAACACTTCCAGACGGACCGGTATGTTCAATGAAAATACTGGTGGCACCGACTGGAATCGAACTGGCGACAGGGCCCAGATGGTAGAAAATAATAATAATAATAATAATAATAATAATAATAATAATAATAATAATAATAATAGTGCTTCTCTGTCAATGGCTGATGCAAATCTGCACATGCGCCTCCATCGTCTCACCCGTGAGGAGAGTACGAAGAATTGACGATAGGCTCTAATGACACCCCCGCAAGGGCAGTTCCAACACTTCCAGACGGACCGGTATGTTCAATGAAAATACTGGTGGCACCGACGGGAATCGAACTGGCGACAGGGCCCAGATTGACCACTGGGCTATCACGGTGTCCATAATAATAATAATAATAATAATAATAATAATAATAATAATAATAATAATAATAATAATAATAATAATAATAATAATAATAATAATAATAATAATAATAATAGTGCTTCTCTGTCAATGGCTGATGCATTTCTGCACATGCGCCTCCATCGTCTCACCCGTGAGGGGAGTACGAAGAATTGACGATAGGCTCTAATGACACCCCCGCAAGGGCAGTTCCAACACTTCCAGACGGACCGGTATGTTCAATGAAAATACTGGTCCAGACCGCCCTTTGCGGCACCTCCGGCAATTCAACGTACCCTGTCGAAGGGAAAGGGGGCGGGAGGGGGGCACTCCAAAAAGTGATAAGAAGTGGGGCTGGCGGGGTTTTGGTGCGCGATTTCGCGCACCGGTAAACCATCCTTTCAGGTGTTGGCGCAGCCCCTAGTTATTATTATTATTATTATTATTATTATTATTATTATTATTTGGACACCGTGATAGCCCAGTGGTCAAGTTCTACCATCTGGGCCCTGTCGCCAGTTCGATTCCCGTCGGTGCCACCAGTATTTTCATTGAACATACCGGTCCGTCTGGAAGTGTTGGAACTGCCCGTGCGGGGGTGTCTTTAGAGCCTATCGTCAATTCTTCGTACTCCCCTCACGGGTGAGACGATGGAGGCGCATGTGCAGATTTGCATCAGCCATTGACAGAGAAGCACTATTATTATTATTATTATTATTATTATTATTATTATTATTATTATTATTATTCGAGGCAGCTCTAGCAACCGCGCTTGGTGTATGCACTTGCACATTCGGTGACGTCTTGCAAGAGGTTGCTGGGACTGCGGAATAACCTCGGCTTAGTGCAGTCTTGCCCTCAGGAGCTCCATCGGTGGCCCCGATCATCAGGCGAGAGACTGACACGGGGGGGTGGAGGACCTCGAACAAGGGTATTGGAGGCTTATGTCCGTTGAGGATATGCCATTAGCTGCATCAGTACGCCTCAGATATAGTATTATTATTATTATTATTATTATTATTATTATTATTATTATTATTATTATTATTAGGGAGTACATAGGCCATCGGTCCTTTCCATGGGCTGATTGGTATAAAGCTCCTAGAGTAATGTTCTATGCCGTCACTTCCTTTATTCCACCGATTGGTGTGGAGACTTTCCTTATGGAATGGAGGACTGGATGCACATGGCCTTTTGGCTCAGCAATTGGCAGGAGATACACTATTATTATTATTATTGTTATTATTATTATTATTATTGTTATTATGGACACCGTGATAGCCCAGTGGTCAAGTTCTACCATCTGGGCCCTGTCGCCAGTTCGATTCCCGTCGGTGCCACCAGTATTTTCATTGAACATACCGCTCCGTCTGGACCAGTATTTTCATTGAACATACCGGTCCGTCTGGAAGTGTTGGAACTGCCCTTGCGGGGGTGTCATTAGAGCTTATCGTCAATTCTTCGTACTCCCCTCACGGGTGAGACGATGGAGGCGCATGTGCAGAAATGCATCAGCCATTGACAGAGAAGCACTATTATTATTATTGTTATTATTATTATTATTATTGTTATTGTTATTTATTATTATTATTATTATTATTATTATTATTATTATTTCAAGTTCTACCATTTGGGCCCTGCGATTCCCGTCGGTGCCACCAGTATTTTCATTGAACATACCGGTCCGTCCGGACCAGTATTTTCATTGAACATACCGGTCCGTCTGGAAGTGTTGGAACTGCCCTTGCGGGGGTGTCATTAGAGCCTATCGTCAATTCTTCGTACTCCCCTCACGGGTGAGACGATGGAGGCGCATGTGCAGAAATGCATCAGCCATTGACAGAGAAGCACTATTATTATTATTATTATTATTATTATTGTTATTATTATTATTATCATTATTATTATTATTATTATTATGGACACCGTGATAGCCCAGTGGTCAAGTTCTACCATCTGGGCCCTGTCGCCAGTTCGATTCCCGTCGGTGCCACCAGTATTTTCATTGAACATACCGGTGCGTCTGGAAGTGTTGGAACTGCCCGTGCGGGGGTGTCTTTAGAGCCTATCGTCAATTCTTCGTACTCCCCTCACGGGTGAGACGATGGAGGCGCATGTGCAGATTTGCATCAGCCATTGACAGAGAAGCATTATTATTATTATTATTATTATCCCTGAAAGGTGTTGCAGTAGGGGGTGGGGGGTTTGGGGGGAGGGGGGAAATGAAAATTGTGTACCCCACCCCCACCCACCCCATTTCCTCACCCCTGTCCCTATAAATCCTGGTTTGTGGGAACGAGGAGGAGTTGGGAGCTCATATTTGCAGGGTGGCTAGCGCCAGACTCGATGTTGATGCTGATATTATTTTTTTGGAATTCACGCAAATATTTGCGTTAGGGCAGTGTCCTGAATGCCAAAATTCCTTGTTTTTTTGGCCTTTTTTTGCACCCCCTGTCCCTATAAATCATGTTTTGTGTGCACTAGGAGGAGTTTGGAGCTCATATTGGCAGGGTAGCTAGCCCCAGACTTCATTGATGCTGATATAATTTTTTTGGAATTCACGCAAATATTTGCGTTAGGGGAGTGACCTGACTGCCAAATTGTTTTTTTGGCCTTTTTTTGCACCAACTGTCACTATAAATCATGTTTGTGGGAACCAGGAGGAGTTGGGAGCTCATATTTGCAGGATGGCTAGCCCCAGACTCGATGTTGATGCTGATATAGTTTTTTTTTTTTTTTTTTTTGAATTTATGCAAATGTTTGCGTTAGGGGAGTGTCGTGAACGCCAAAATTCCTTGGTTTTTTGGCCTATTTTTGCACCCCCTTTCCCTATAAATCATGTTTTGTGTGAACCAGGAGGAGTTGGGAGCTCATATTGACAGGCTGGCTAGCTGCAGTCTCGATGTTGATGCTGATATAATTTTTTTCGAATTCGCGCAAATATGTACGTTAGGGGAGTGTCCTGAGCGCCAAAATTCCTTGGTTTAGCAGTACTTGCCAGTACCTCCGGCAATTGAACGTACCCTGTCGACGGGGACGGGGGGGTACGGGGGGCTCTCCTCCCGGGAACCCCAGCCTGCAATTGTACGTACCCGTTTCGGTCGCGGGTCGCACCCAAACCAGAAAATTGAGGTCTTTTTGCCACCAGGCGCCATTTGCGCACACCAGAGGGATTTAGCGGCTGACATTTCGTGTATCTGATACTTCTTGATGAACTCTCTTCGAAAATATAGAAGTTGTGGTGCCGGGTGGAGTAACAACCAGTAAATTCAGGTTTTTGCGCCACCAGGCGCCGTTCGCGCACACCAGAGGGAGTATGAGGCTGATGTTTGGTCTACCCGACACCTCTCGATGAGCTCTCTCTGGAGATCCAAAAAAGTTGGTGCCGGGTGGCACAAAAACCACAGATTTGAGGTTTTGGGTGCCACCAGAGCTTACACTTGCGTTCTGCTGGTACCTCCGGCAATGGAACGTACCCTGTCGACTGGGAAGGGGGGTTCCGGGGGGCCCTCCCCCGGGAACCCCAGCCCTGCAACGGTACGTACCTCACGCGAAGTAGCCGGCACCAAAATGAATGGCTGAGTATGCTCAAGGCTCTAAGAGTTGTGCCGGAAGGGTTTACGATTACCTCCGGCAATCGAACGTACCCTGTCGACTGTGGAAAGGGGGTCCGGGGGGCCCTTCCCCCGGGAACCCCAGCCCCGCAATCGTACGTACCCGAAGCAAATTTGCCTGCACCAAAATGAATGGCGGAGATCGCTCCAAGGCTGTAAAAGTTGTGCATGTGAGAATGAGAGGAAAAGCGACCTTGGGAAGAGGAAGGGGGAGTGGGGTGGGGGGGGCGGGGGCGAAGCGCACCGCAAACCATCCTTTCAGGTGTTGGCGCAGCCCCTGGTTATTATCATTATTATTATCATTATCATTATTGTTATTATTATTATTATTATTATTATTATTATTATTGCCCAGTGGTCAAGTTCTACCATCTGGGCCCTGTCGCCAGTTCGATTCCCGTCGGTGCCACCAGTATTTTCATTGAACATACCGGTCTATTTCTGGACCAGTATTTTCATTGAACATACCGGCCCGTCTGGAAGTGTTGGAACTGCCCTTGCGGGGGTGTCATTAGAGCTTATCGTCAATTCTTCGTACTCCCCTCACGGGTGAGACGATGGAGGCGCATGTGCAGAAATGCATCAGCCATTGACAGAGAAGCACTATTATTATTATTATTATTATTATTATTACTATTATGGACACCGTGATAGCCCAGTGGTCAAGTTCTACCATCTGGGCCCTGTCGCCAGTTCGATTCCCGTCGGTGCCACCAGTATTTTCATTGAACATACAGGTTTATTTCTGGACTAGTATTTTCATTGAACATACCGGCCCGTCTGGAAGTGTTGGAACTGCCCTTGCGGGGGTGTCATTAGAGCTTATCGTCAATTCTTCGTACTTCCCTCACGGGTGAGACGATGGAGGCGCATGTGCAGAAATGCATCAGCCATTGACAGAGAAGCACTATTATTACTATTATTATTATTATTATTATCATTATCATTATCATTATTATTATTACTATTATTACTATTATTACTATTATTATTACTATTATTACTATTACTACTATTATTCGAGTCTTTGGAGCGGAGCCGCGTCACCGAACGGCCCCGTGCTACCAATGGAGGTACATGTCCGACAGGATCAAAGGCCAATTGACTGATAAGTCTATTACTATTATTATTATTATTATTACCATTATTATTATTACCATTATTATTATTATCATTATTATTATTATGGACACCGTGATAGCCCAGTGGTCAAGTTCTACCATCTGGGCCCTGTCGCCAGTTCGATTCCCGTCGGTGCCACCAGTATTTTCATTGAACATACCGGTCCGTCTGGAAGTGTTGGAACTGCCCTTGCGGGGGTGTCATTAGAGCCTATCGTCAATTCTTCGTACTCCCCTCACGGGTGAGACGATGGAGGCGCATGTGCAGATTTTCATCAGCCATTGACAGAGAAGCACTATTATTATTATTATTATTATTATTCTTTGGAGCGGAGCCGCGTCACCGAACGGCCCCGTGCTACCAACGGAGGCACATGTCCGACAGGATCAAAGGCTAATTGACTGATAAGTCTATTATTATTATTATTATTGTTATTATTACACTACTGCTACTACTGCTACTACCACTACTACCACTACTACTACTACTACTACCATAAGTTGCGCTAATCATGTCTGTGTGTGTTTGTGTGTGTGTGTGTGTTTTTTTTTTTTTTTTTTTTTTAAATTTATTTTTTTTTAAACTTTAAGTCTTGATTTATCATCTACTCGTCAAAATGATAAATGAAGACTATTAAACATTTTCTTTCAAAATAAATCTTTCTTCGTCGGTCGTACCCGCAGCTTTGTAGACATATTACCCAGTCACTAATGTCTCTTCAGGCGGCAAAGCCATGCTGAAGATGCAGAAGGAAGGAGAGAACAATAGGAAGAAGAAAAACCAGGAAACCACGAATGCCATGCTGAAGGAACCATTTACCTCTGAAATTTGAAACAATTGAATATTTTCTGTGTTGGCATGAGCTGCTGTAGGTTGGTTGATTTGCGAGGGCTGTTGGATTGCATGTTGGATGGCTCCAAGCTCCGTGCTGTGGGGACCTTGATCTCGGGGTACTCTCCGCGCAAGTCCTGGGTTTTGTCAGCAACGTGCGGTTTCTCTAGGCTGTGGGAAGGGAATGACGACAGTAGTAACCAAGAGCACGTGCCGACCGAAGACGAGGATAGCGTACAGGACGTGGAGGACGGACAGGACGTCGCGGTTTCTTCACGGCGGAGGGAGCTGTTCGCAGACTTGTTTGTGGTCAAGGAGGGTTGGTTATGGAAGCAGGGCTCCCATTGGAAGACATGGAAGAAGCGATATTTTCGCCTCAAAGAGCAGGTAGAGCTCTTGCTAGACACGGTTGCTTGCGCATCCTGTGCCTTCAGGTCCTATATTACTTTGAGGACACCAAATCCCCTCAATGCCTTGGGCTTCTCGTGTTGAATGATGCTATTTTTGCGGCAACCGGGAGGTATAGAGAGGGCTGTGAGGTCTGGAGACTACATGTCGTGCTTGTTTTCATGTTTGCGTTCTTGTTTCTCAAGATATTTGCCATCACGTCGGGGGACCGCAAGCTTAGTATACACGTCGATCCTCCTGCGGTAGCATTATGTGTTTGGTCATTTCACTTTAATTCCTCTACAACAGAAAGCAGAAGAGGGAGACTGGAAAGCTGCCCTGACTCAAAACATTCGCTGGAAGGACGTCTTGATTACTCGTTTCGACTCACAACTGGTCGAACGGGAACAGCAGGTTGCACTTTCTTTGGTGTCGCTTTCCTTATTTGGTTCTTGGTTTGCAGCTTCATCTCCTTCGTCAACAGAAGGTCTGCAAGTAGCCTTTGGTTATTTTGAATTTCCTGGTCGTTCTTTAGCAACAAGCTCAAGCTGAAAAGGATCTGGCATATATTAAGTAAATTATGTCAAATTGTTCGTCAATCAAAATGATGTGGTCATTTCAGAGCTGCTGAGATGGAAGAGAAGCGATCGCAAGCGGTCTTGTCTTTGCAGCGCGTGCAACAAAAATGGGATGTGTTGTGTATGAAGAGCAAGCTCGAGCTGGAGAAATGGAAAGGAGAGGTGGATGAGTTGAAAAAGTTGCTGGACGAGAGTGAATCCAGGAAAGAGATCGCCGGTCCGCCTTGCACGTTTTCTGCTGACAGCATTAAAGTCTTGCCTCTTGTCTTTTTGGCATTCCCCCCAAGATTTAGAAAGCAGGTTCAAAGGGCTGGAGGGACAAGTGGTGCAGCTGAAAGGTTGGTGCCCTTTTAATGTCAAGAGGATGACTGACTTACTGTTTGACTAGAAAAAGCTATGCAAGACAGTGAAGCTTACAGGTTCTTTTCTTGATCGTGATTATGGTACACTTATCTCATCGCGTGCGTCAAGGATGTTGGAAGAAAGAAATGAGGAGCTCGATCGAAAATTAGGAAAACTCACCTCACGGGTCATCATGTTGTCAGTAAATCTATCGCACCATGTCATGTTGTGCAGGAAAAGACACAGAGTCCACAGGTTTCATACTCGAAGACTTGCCGTGTCAAAGTGTAAGTGTGGCTTAGAGAGCTGTCATCGACGGGATAGATGAAGTAAGTACCCCTGACAAAGAAATGGACGTTACTTCGAGTGCAGCGTCGGAGCTTGCCCGTCAGCTGGGCCTCTGTCGTGCTGAGAGAAAAGTCTTGATAAAAGAAGTGAAACGATTGCGGAAGCTTCTGGCTCAAGCTGGCGTCAAGGATCCTGAAAAGGCAGACCTTAATGAAAGTGATGGTTGAATGGCTCCAAAGGCGTGACAGTTGTTGCGACAAGGCAGGTGCTCCAGATCAGCTTCCATCCGACATGTTGCTGCCCTGAGCATGTTGGAGAGAGGACACCGGGTCGAGGAGCGCTGAAGAGTAATGCTCAGCTGCTTTAAGAAGGAAATTAAGTACTTACTGTTTTAGATCAATATGAAAGCTTACCATGTGTAGCAACTTAAAGACAGGAAACCAAACACTGCTATTGATGGCATCATATTTTTACAAGAATGTTTCACACTTAATATTAATCATATCAAAATTGAACATATAAACTTATTAATATTAATATATACTAATGTTTTTTCTGTTAAGATCTATTATAAAAATTCACAGATTATTTGTTTATTGATGGCCTAGTTTTTCTCCTATTAACCCTTAAGTGTACTGTCTACTCGATCCACTTAAGTGGATCTAAATTTTATGAGTCAAAATAAAGAGTATTTTTAGTTTTTTTTTACTTGATGGAGATCGCCGTTTACTTGCTAAGAAAAATTTATTTAGAGTTACAGTTGTGAGCTAAAAAAAATTTTTATCTGAGGCATATGTGAAATAGTTGATTTTGCTTTATTTCATGTAATATACTTTAAAGTACATATGTGAATTTGCTACGCTACATACGTTGACTGACTATGCATTGAAAAGTAACAAACAAACATTAAACATATACAAGAAAATAGCATAACACAAAATTAGTATCATCATTGACAGATAGAACGAGATTAGTGCACTTTAAATTTTCGAGAAATGTAGTAAATACACAGCGACCTACGACCGAAGAAAATGAAATAAAACTAAAACGAAGCTAAGGAGATACATGAAAACAAAGAAGATGAAGTGAATAGAGAACACAAAAAGGGAAAACAAGAAAGAAGATGTGTGAAATGTTGAATATTGGCTCGCGGATGAGACAAAAACGAAGTTGTGCAAAGTGATTTTCTAGGAAAAATAATTCGTTATGTCAGGATGGCACGAAAACAAAAACAGTAAGTATTACTGACGACATTCAAGAGAAAAAAAAATAGTTTTTTCGATTTTGGTTGGAATTTTAATTTTAGTTAGAATTTCCATTTTAGTTGGAAATTTGAATTTTCAAATTAACTGCTATATTCGTCCGCAAAATATCGTAAATTTTCGCGAAATGTTACAGTTAAATTGGAAATTTTGAATTTTTGACACAAAAATGAAAAGCTGACACAAAATTAAAATTCCAACCAAAATCGAAAAACTATTATTTTTTTTTCTCTTGAATGTCGTCAGTAATATCCAAATAAAAAGAGGAAGGAGAGGACGAGTCACAGAAAAGAAAAAAATACCTTAGAACGCTATATCATTGCAAAAAGGTGTAGGCGCAGATACGTAAATATGCAACCTTTTCTTATACCCCTATACATAGTGATGTATAGATGAGATATATCTAGTCAAGATATGGTTATACAAGTTTATATATATATATATATATATATATATATATATACTTTGAGCAGGTTGAAAACTATCATATTAAGAAAGTAACAGTTACTACTTTTTACTGATGATAATATCATCGTTAGTGTGTGCATTAGGAAATGACTATCCGTTTGTCATAGCTATTTCAATTTTAATCACCGTTACGTGGATTGTTGATTTGTCAATTGGACAGACAGTCAATAATGTCAATGTTAACTGTAAGTACTTAATATATCATTCACCAGTCATAATTATAACTACGTAACTTGGTCATCTAAGTTAGTCAGTTTTGTAACGTTGCAGCTTCTGTGTGACGTGGCAGATTCTCCCGCGGTTAGTTCAGTTCTCTTACTTATACGAGTTATTAAAGTGCGTTTCCTTACTGCGATACGGTCTTCCTAGAGTAGCCCGGAATGATCCTGAAAGGGATATGTAAAGGTTCCCGATGGCGAGTCTCTCAAAGGTCATGAGCCTTGGAACCGAGAAGACTATGTGTTTAAAGCAAGAGTGCATCCCGCCATTGGATGGTACCACTCGGAACTATTCCGACTTCCGTTACAAGATAGAAAACTATGCTAAGTGCATCAGTGCCTGGCTGGCGTTCCAAGACCCAGCTAAAGCTAATGTTAAATATCCCTACGATCCTGCGAAAGCAATTGAAGTAGAGGAAAGGGAATTGCCAGAATAGCCAGAATCAGAGGACACCCCTAACTCCGAGACAGACGATGAAGGAAGCCAGTCAGACAGCGGTAGACAGAGACCCAAAACGAAGAAAGATGACAGCAAGACAACCGCAGAAGGCAAACCGAAAGATTGGGCAAGGATGTCAGAAGAACCGAAGAAGCAGTGGAAAGATAAGAGAGCTAAGAGACTGAAGCGAGAGAAAAGAAAACAGTCCAAACGAGCTCACACATTGAGAGTAAGAGGCAAACAGAATGAGAAGAAGCATTATGAACGCATGCGAACTTTACAACTCATTCTGTCTGTTGCCTTTTCTCACCATGGTGTTGTTCGATATCTGCGCACTAAAACAGTGAAAGGACCGATAGAACTAATAGAGGCAGTTAGGGAAAAGTTCGGTTCAATCTCCGGGGTCAGCAAAAATATCAAAGCACAAATTTTCGAGAACATGTACCCCAAACCCGGACAGAATGTGGATGCATGGTTAAATTACTACATCGCCATGAAAGGAGAGGTTGAGAGTCATAGAACACACCCATTTGATGAGGATGACCTTATAAGAAGCCTGCTTGCTAAGCTCGCAAGACACCCCGCATATGGAGAGAGTTTCAAAGCACTTCACTACAACCTACCACCTAACCTAAGACCCAAATTTGACGACTTAGTCGATAGTGCGAGAGACATATGTGCATTGTGGAGAAAGGACAAGCGGAAGGAAAAAGAGAAGAGAGAGAGAGAGAGAGAGTGAACAAGAGCACGAGGCAGCTGAAGAAGGAGACAAACCTCATGCTAGATGATCAGGAAGATGAAGGGGATGGGGGTAAGGGCAAGTACAGAAAGCTTAAGAAGAAGGAGGAATGGTGGCTGAAAGTTACGTGTTTCGCGTGTGACAAGAAAGGTCATACGAAGAAGTATTGCCCGGACACTAAGGCAGAGAAACAAAATCAAGAGAGAGATGATAAACTCAAGCAAAAGAAGGGTAAGAGAAAGGGAAAGACACACAACAAGAAGAACAAGCCTAAGAAGGATATAGCTCTACTGAGAGAGGAGGAAGAAGAGTCAGACGAAGACACATTACTCATTATTATGGGGGGAAGTGAGTCAGGAGAAAATGACGACGAAGAGGAGCCTGAAACATTAGGGAGAGGGAATGCCGAGGCTGGGGAACCCCAGTCTGTGCCAGGTGTTCAACAAAGTGGGGCCCAAAGGGAGAACGTCGAGTCTGGGGAACCCCAGACTGAGCCAGGTGTTCGTTCCCCACAGGCAGAACGTAAGAGAGTTAGGAGTCCTAACCCCAGTTTAGCCCCTCTACCCTCACTAAACAAAACTACTAAAACCTCAGGCCACAAACATACCCAAGCACCCCCAAAGCATCAAGCGTCTGACACCTCAACCCCTCCACTCAGTCTAGCTAGCTATAGCAGAGAGAGGCCCCGTTCTCTGAAGTGTCATGCGAAAAACAAAAGGAATACCCCTCGTCAGATTTCGCTTGATAAGAAAGGGCCTAATGCCCTGCAAGCTTCACGTATGGTTTTTGGGGAATACTGCGGATATCACGCTAAAAATCAGGACCCAGAGTACTCTTTACTTGATCTATCTGTCAGCCCCAACCTCCGACCCCCCAAATCACCTTATTATCCAGACGAGAGAGGTTTAATAGCTGGTGCGAAAGCGAGAGGGTTAGTGATACCACACAATCTCACTACCACTTTCACTGAACAATCTCCACAGAGGGTAAGAGAGAGGGAGAAGAATAAGGCGAGAGGGGAAGTGAGGGGGAGTCAGGTCCAGGGAACAGCACCGCAAACACCCACATCCACCACATCGACACCTCACACCACACCACAAGCACGCACATGCGACACGCCAAGACAGAGTGAGGGAGGCGATGAGGAAGAAGATGAGGAAGAGATAGATGAGTATGATCCTGACAATGATTCCCGATTTTCAGATGAAATAAGACATGATGATGTCATGGCAGCATGTATGAATGATTCTGACATTGACACGGAATATCTGCAATTCACGCGAAAAGGGAATGTTCGGAAATACATACAGAAGCATAAGAAGGAGACTCACGATGTGAGTGGGAGTCCTGCATCTGCCGGACTGCCCGGTGTTGTTGCAGGGACCGGGGAGTCCAAGAGGGAACGGCGGGGAGGCACTGCTGCAACCTCAACACCACAACCGGGTCCAACACCACAAGCTCAGCCATACACCAACACACCATCCATCATTACGTTCAAAGACATAGCACAGCTCGCTCAACAACTCACCACAACATGCATCAGAGAAAGCAATGGTGAGGTGAAGAGAGTGAGTGAGGGGAAGTTAGTGCTAGACGAGTTCTTGACAGATGTGGTAAGAGCAATAGAGGGAGTGTATATTGCACACGCAGTTAGCACGACATTATCCCCACCAACACAAACCCAAGACACACACACCGCTCAGCCACCAACACCATCAAAAAGACAGCAGACAGAACTAAGCATTAATGTTAGATGGGGAAGGTGGGCGAGATAGGAAAAACACGATAGTACAGGACAGTGGGTCTTCTAGGGACATAGCCTGCAATCCCGAAATATTACATGATATCAAGTCAGTACCCCCTATTAAGCTAGTAACAGGTAACGGAGAGTGCGAGATAGGGCAGGAGGGGACAGCAAGGGTAACACGCATCAACGGACACGGTAAACCGGTTACGGTGTCAAGGCCTATGCTACTTGACACTAGGTTACCAGTGAATATTGCGTCGACCGGCAGGATGGATGTGACACATCCATCATCGGTCTGTTGTTCATCAGAATGGACAGTTACTTATTCTAAAACACCCCGTAAGGATTGAGGAGAGAGACGTGCTAGTAAGAGGCAGACTCATGTCAACCCTCCTTTACAGGTGGGATGACGAGTTTGACACTCCATTAGACATCAACGACTGTTACGAGCCTCCACACAAGCAAAGTAGAGAGGTAGTGGGGTAAAAGGGGAGGGAAACCCCAAGAGAGAGAGAGAGAGAGAGAGAGAGAGAGAGAGAGAGAGAGAGAGAGAGAGAGACGAGTGTAGACAGTCAGAAGGCAAAACGGGGGAGGTAACGCTGTATGCGTCTTATTCCCGCAAGCCAGGTTCAATCAGGAAGGCAGATATAGAATTGTTCCACTATGCTTGTGGACACTATAGCGTTAAGAAGATGAGAGCTCTGGCGAATGCATTGGGCATAAAGCTAGTACGAGACGAGAAGAAAGTAGAGTACTGTGAAGCCTGCATGATAGGTAAGGCGAAGCAGTTGCCTAGGTTTAAGGTCAATAGGATAGAGAGAGCTAGTAAGCCAGGAGTAGTACTGCACATAGACACCGGGACGTGGTCAGCACGTTCAATACACGGGAAGAGACATAAATTTTCGGTTACGGATGATTACTCGTTGTTTATTAAAGATTATTATTTTTCGCATAAGAACGAATTTATTGACTGCATTAAGCAGGCGGTAGCATTTTACGAGAGACAGACAGGAAATAGAGTCAGAGAGATAAGGTGTGATCAGGAGTTTGACATCCCGAAAGAAGTGATTGAGTGGTGGAAGCCGAGGCAGTTTATATGGAAGACCTCAGCATCAGGGGACAAGGATGGAAACCCCATAGCTGAGAAAGCCAATGATATAACGGCAGGAGCCGCAAGGGCTATGCAGTATCATGCCCATCTGCCCATTTCATTTTGGGCAGAAATGGAACATTCTGCCACCACCCTCCACAACATCTTGCCCGCCACTCATGGGCCAAGAAAAGGGATTTCCCCAAATAAGCAGCTTTTAGGCAGAAAACCTTTCCTAACCCACCTCAGACCAATAGGATGCATGGGAGTTATGTACACAGGTAAAGGTAGAAAAGGTCAGTTTAGAGGAAAGAAGGTCATGCTAGTAGGGTATGACTTGTTTAGGGAATTATACAGAGTGTGGGACGGTGGGAAGGTGATAGGAGGAGTTAGAAACGTGCGGTTTAATCCGTACATGATAGGTAAGGAAGCACACCCAGATAGGACAGTAGAGTGGGATGAGGATGTAGCTGAGGGGGAGAGTGAGAGTAAGGATGTCGATGTCGAACAGACACATACCACAACCTCCACCACCACAGCCACAACCACCCACACACAAAAGGACACGACACAGACTCATGACGATGACGACTCATATGACCATGTCGATGATGTTAGTCAGTCAGACATTCAACAAGAGCAGGGGGAATATGGAGGGGACACAGGGGGAGACAGCTTAGATCAAAATCACACACCAACACAATATAGCTTCTCTACACAGGACATCGACACAACATCGACAGCTGCACCCCATCCCACCGACACAACCCCACAGACAACCAACACAGGACTAGGACACGCACACGCACTCACAGATGCATCTGATCCACAGACACAACACGAGAGAAGAGCATACGAAGAGAGTGAGCAGCCTAGTAAAGGAAGAACATGGGAGCAAAGTGATAAGATCACAGAAGGTAACATAGTTCACGAAGGAAAGAGAGCAAGACGACAAGCACAACAACCACAATCACGACCGCATACTGAACTAAAACGAGAACGAAAGGTAGTTGAGGTTCAGGAACTAGAGGGAGTGAGAGTGAGAGTCCCTGCAAGAGAGTGGGGAGAGGAGTGGGCGGAGAAGACTTATGGAGAAGGATGGGAGGGCAAAGTACGCATAGGAATAGTGAAGCAGAAATGTGCCCCAAAGACATGTTAAAAGTTAGAAAACAACCTAAGCTATCTCACTTTGTACGGTTTGAAGACAAACTAAAGAAGATGCTAGATTCAGAGATCAGCAAGTACAGGGTAAGTGATGTAGAGTCCGTATTGCCTGCCGGAGAGTTGGAGAGTGCTATGTTATGTCATGAAAGATGCATGAATGAGCCGAATGAGCTTTTGCTTTATCTTAACATTCGTGTGCCGAAAGAGATAGCAGAGCAGGGTATGACAGCGAAAGATTTGCAAGAATGCATGAAGAAGGAGATACAGTCTCTTAAAGACTTTAAGACATACACTTGGGTTAACTATAGTGAAGCCAAAAAGGCTGGAGTTAGCAAGATAGTTAGGCTCACATGGGTTCATAAAGTGAAGATAGACGAGAAGAATAGGATGTTTGTTAAGTCTAGACTAGCTTTGAGGGGAGACATGTTAGAGCCAGGAGTTAGTTTTAACCCTGACCAGTTGTTTGTTCCTTGTGCCTCGCATCGCTCACTGCTAATGCTTGCAAACCTTGCTGCTTGGCATGGCCATAAGCTGTATGGTGTTAATTTTAAGAATGCCTACCTACATGCGCGAATGCATGACCCTGTGTTTGCATATGCTCCTTATGAGTTAGACAGAGAGGGGCATGAGGGGATGATTTTGCGTATTGATGGTGCTTTGTATGGCGCGCCGCAAGCAGGCCGTAGATGGTATGAGATATTAGCCCCGAAATTAAAGGAGCTTGGCTTTAGGCATTTAGACTCAGACCTCTGTATGTTTGTTGAGAATGACAAGCCCATAAGAGAAGCCATAGTGGGGATTTTTCATGTAGACGACTTAATCTTTACGACGCCTAGCATGAACGCGTATGAAGATTTTGCAAGTGCTTTGGAGAAGCATTTCCCCCTAAAACGGCTAGGAGTTGCAAGGGAGTTCAAAGGGATTGAAATAGTACAGGAACGAGGACGAATTGTCCTTCATCAACGTAAGTAAGTACCAGCTACAGGTGTTAAGGGAGTTTGGGTATGGTAAGTCCCGCCCCGTAAGCACCCCTACACTAGATCAGTTGCCCTTAGCTATGTCAGAATCTGATGATGCAGCGTTGCGTAAGTTCGCTATAGCTAGCATAGTTGGTAGTCTTCTTGATTTAGCTAAGATGACTAGGCAGGATATAGAACAGGCGCTCAATGCAGCTAATGTTATGCAGACCATAGATAAGGGAGTCACTTATGCAATGTTAGGAAGGATATTGCGGTATTTAATTGGCTCATTTCGCGGTTTAGCATTTCACTGGCCTAAATCCTCGCAAGACGTTCAATCCTATCCAAAAGTCACGTTATGGCCTGATGCGGCCCATCGGGTTTGCAATAGGAGAGGAAAGTCACGTACGGGATACATAATTCTATGGGGAGCGGATCCTATAGGTTGGCTTTCTAAGAGACAGAGTAGGATAGCCCTTAGTTCGAATGATGCTGAAATATTTGCAGCAGCAGAATGTATTAGAGAGGGTCTAGCTGTAGGTCATGTTAGACAGGAACTCGGAATTCCGCAAAAAGGTCCGGTTGAATTATTTGGGGATAATACCCAAACAATTCTCGCAGGCGAACGGGGATTATCCGGACCACGCACCAAACATTTACCTCTCGAACTACATTTCATGCATCATTCACAGAGAGATGGTGAGATAAAGTTTATTAAAGTCAGTATTAAGAAACAAATCGGTGATCTACTCACCAAACCATTACCTCGTGATCAGTTCATGTATCTATTGAACAAATTCACTGTCATCATTCCGGAATCCCCGGAATGATCGCAGGTGTTTCACCGATGTTTTGTGTTTTGTTCTTCTTTGTGTTTTCTTTTGTGCGAGTGTGTTCTCTCCATAGGTGTTGATCTGGGCGCCCGTGACGATCGGATCGTAGGATCGAGGCCGTTGGTGGCGGGCCTTCGGAGGCTTGCCGGGACTCGGGTGGCGGGTGGCGACCCCCACCAGATATTTTCGGCGACCGGTGGCAGCGGAGATCGGACAACTTACCTTCTACAAAGAACTGATCGCTTACTTTCTTTTCACTTTTTTCACACACCTCTACTATATTTATATATATAATTTTTCTAGACTTCTGATACCCCTTACGGGAAGCGCTTGCAAATTTTTCATTTGCTTAAGAACAATAAGACATTTATGACGGATAGTTATAGCATTAACAAATAACCAAGGGGAGCGTTGGTCATAAGTATTTCAATTTTAATTATCGTTACGTGGATAGTTGATTTGTCAATTGGACTGACAGTCAATAATGCCAATGTTAACTGTAAGTACTTAATACATCATTTACCAGTCATAATTATAACTACGTAACTTGGTCATCTAAGTTAGTCAGTTTTGTGACGTGGCAGTTTCTGTGTGACGTGGCAGATTCTCCCGCGGTTAGTTCAGTTCTCTTACTTATACGAGTTACTAAAGTGCGTTTCCGTACTGCGAGACAGTCTTGCTAGAGTAGCCAGGAGTGATCCTGAAAGGGATCGGTAAAGGTTCCCGATGGCGAGTCTCTCAAAGCTATCTGTTTCATTTTTGTTGCTTGGCTCTGTTACAGTGACTCAATATTTAACAATATAGCAATTATTTAACGACTTGAAGAATGAGGAATACCTAACGTAGAAGGGACTCCGTACTCTCCAAGCTAAGGATAAACGACAGACAGGAACATAGAGTAATGCCATTATATACCGGATTGGCCTGCATAATCCACTCTCCCCCCCCCCCCCCCCCCGAGCGACAGCTTTTATTGCTACCGTGCCAAACGCCCCGTTTGGTCTTGTGACATCAACCACCGCAGGTTTTTGTGGTCCGTCCTTACCTTCGTTTCCTTTGCTCCCCACAAGTATTCTCTCAACAGCTTGAACCCCCAGACAATGGCCAACGCCTCCCGTTGCCTTGTGCAGTATTGCCTCTCCGCGCTCGATATCCGTCGGCTAAGGAATATCACCGGCCGTAAACGCCCCTTATCATCCGATTGTTGAAGTACCTCCCCCTATCGCGTACGCAGACGTGTTCGTATCCAGAATGAAAGGTGCATTGAAGTCTGGCAACCTCAGGACAGTTCCGTCTTCCGTCAACGGATCAACGCGGGCGGGCGAAACCGCAACCGGCGAGCGAATGGACGCAACGGACGAGGGGGACTGCCAAACAACGACAAATTTCGTAATCGCAACAATAATGTACGACAAACCGCCAACGTGGCGAGAGAGGCGAAAGCCGCGGTCCATGACGAGTTGGACGACGCCTGGATAAGCATGGCCGTCGGCGGCAGAGTCAACCTTGACGATCTTATTTCGGTTGTTGACAGGGCCGCGAACTTTGCATTCATTCCTGAGTGTGTGCTTATTGACACACTCAGGCCTAAGACACCTGACACTGCAATCCTTAATGAGGTGGTCCCGTCTACAATTGAAACACCTTAGTCTGCTTCTCTTCGGCCCGTGGCTTCGTTCGATCACTTGCAAGTAACATCGTCGCTGTCTATCTCTCGTTCGAAGTCGTTTTCTTCTGCTTACTTATCTCTGCATCTTACAAAAGTTCCTCCATTCTAGCGCACAGACCTTCATAGTCCGGTTTCTCGGCGTCGGCCTTACTCCAGTACAATGAGTTGCCAGCGTCGCCTAAGACAGCATGTTTAGAATCTTTAAGCCATTGAAGTGTTGCCACACACTTGAACTGATCTGGGAAGGGTAAGTTCCGCTGAGCTAGTTTCTCATAGCGATGCGCCTGTCTTTCTATCCATTCATCTACATAATAGTGGATTGCTTTAATAATTATTCACTGATAGGATAAATTTATCCTATCAGTAAATAATTCTTGCAGTAACTTATGATTAGAAATAGGCCCTACGTGTGTGCCAACTGTGGCCCTTCGCCCTCCCAACCCCCCTTGGCGAGGTTATCGACTGCTTAAGGAGAAGGATGTACTGCCTCCCCTCTCTCTTTTGGGCATTCTTTCATGCTTGCTTGTTTTTTATGCAGGTATAGGATTTCAACAATGTCCCCCCTCCTGAGCCAACAAAATCAACTTGCTTTTGGAGGAAGGTGCCCCTTCGCTCAAGAATGCATCTGTCAAGGAGCTGACTGCGTGGCTCACCCTTCACGGCCAGGCCATCACAGGTACCACTATATCTTCTTGCATCTTGCATTTTCACACTATTTGTCTCTGTAGGGCGCAAAGCGCGGCTGATCGAGGCTGTATGGGTGCATTCCATCAACTGCGACTGCAACAGCGAGGGAAAAAAGGCAGCGGCGGGTGGCGGTGCGGCAAGGGCAAGAGGTCGCGGCAGGTGTGACGCCAGAGGTCGTGCCCGGGGCAGGCCCAGAGGTCGTGGCAGAGGCAGGGCCAGAGGTCGCGGCAGAGGCAGGGCCAGAGGTCGCGGCGGGGGCAGGGCCAGAGTTCATCGTCGAATGCGCGAGTCCGACGAGGAGCCAGAGCCAGAGTCAGAGTCAGAGCCAGAGCCAGATCAATACTGGCAGGTCCGGATGATTCCACTGGCGGGTCCGATGCAGAAATTGTGGCAGAAGATGATCATCTTATTCCGAGGAGGCCGAAGTCTCGTAGGCGCCGACTTATTCGCCGCCAGCTGGCAGGTGAGGATACAGATTCCGATAGTTCCGAGACAGGTCCGCAGGCTTTGCCGGAGCCCTTCACGTCAGTCGAGTAGAATGTTTCTACTGTTTTTGTTGTTGTTTGGTTGTTTCTGTTTTTGAAATACAGCACGTAGGTTGTTGCACGGGGGAACGTTCAGGGTGAATGTCCCCCACAAATTTTTGCGCTAGGAGTGGCGGCTGGAAACATAGTTCCAGCCGCGACTTCAAGTGCACCCATTAGGCCCGCTTTTCAGTCTAATAGTAACTTATCTCCTCCCTCATGATCAGGCAATGTGGGGTGGAAATAATTGTCATCATTATTGATATAATTCATTCTGTTTGACTTAGTTTTTTTTTTTTGGGTGGGGATTAGTTATTAAAGAACGAATTTCAAGTTAGTAATGACAACATTTTAATAATCGTTGAAAACCAATATGATTTTCTGATTGTTTATGATGTTCCTCTGCCTTCACACTCAAAAACAAATCAGGGTTCTGTTAAGATCGTCCGCTTTTTGACTTAGAATTTTGAGTACAACTCGTCTAAGTTTTTGTTTTATCTATGTATCTTTTGTAATAAACTTTTTTATTTTTTATTTTTTTATTTTTTATTTTTTATATTTTTTATTTTTTTATTTGTATTATTTTGTTTTTATTATTATTACTATTTTTATTTATTATATTTTATATATTTTTTATTATTTTTTATTTTTTATTTTTATTGTTTTTTAAAATTTTTATTATTATTTTTTATTATTTTTTCATTTTACTTTATTTTATTATTTTTATTATTCATTATTTTTATAAAATTTTTTTATTTTTTATTATTTTTTATTTTATTTTTTATTATTCATTATTTTTATTTTATTTTAAAAAATTTAAATTTTTATATTTTTCATTTTTAAAAATTTTTCTTTTTGTTTTATTTTTTATTCTTATTTTTTATTTATATATATATATAGTTTTTTTGTTTTTTATTTTATTTATTTTTTTAAATTTTTTTGCTTTTTTGTTTTTTCTTGTATATATATTTTTATTTTTTATTTTTATTTTTATTATTTTTTATTATTTTTATTTTTTTATTTGTTATTTTTTATTTGTTATTTTTATTATTTATTTTTTATTTATTTATTTATTTATTTATTTATTTATTTATTTATTTATTTATTTATTAATTTATTTATTATTATTATTATTATTATTATTATTATTATTATTATTATTATTATTTTGGGGGGCACCAATACATGGTTGGGTGTCACCGCCACACGGCGGGGTTGGGGCCGTT
Source organism: Paulinella micropora (assembly GCA_019918135.1). Lineage (NCBI taxonomy): Eukaryota > Cercozoa > Imbricatea > Euglyphida > Paulinellidae > Paulinella > Paulinella micropora. The sequence continues at coordinate 424,852 of WBZZ01003799.1, read as the reverse complement.
GGCAGCTTGTTATGAGGGGTACATAATCAGTGCTCCACTGATTCATGAGACGGAAACTTTTACTGAGAGAAGCTCTCTCACCACGCTCACGGCTCTTGGCTCGGGGTGGCCTCTGGTATCACTCGGGGTGCGGGGGGTGGGGGTTATCTGAGGGAGGGGGTTGGGCTCAGTGGGTCACTGGACAGGTTGGTTAACTAAACTACTGTCGGTATGAGTGGGAATGAAGGCGACAGGCTCCACACATTTCCACAAGCCTTGAAATCACTCAACTGCCACAGTAGCGACTGCCTGGACGCGGGGCTCCTGACTCACCCTCTCTCCCAGAACCCCTCGTGCTCACTTTGCGGATGCCATGGGGATGCTCTGGCGGAGGGTCGGGACGTGTTGGGTGCATGTGACCGGGCCTGTCACTTAGTGTTCTCGGTAGATGACTCTTTTGTAGCTTCTATCGGACGCAGGGTGGCTTGCCACGACACCTCAATGATGCATAGTACGTCACGTCTCTGACCTGGTTACGGGGGCGGGTAACTGAGGCGGGTTCCTGAAGGCTGGTTACGGAAGCTATGTTATTGTTGTTGGGTTCCTGGCTGCTATGTTATTGTTGTTGGGTTCCTGGCTGCTATGTTATTGTTGTTGGGTTCCTGGCTGCTATGTTATTGTTGTTGGGTTCCTGGCTGCTATGTTATTGTTGTTGGGTTCCTGGCTGCTATGTTATTGTTGTTGGGTTCCTGGCGGCGTACATGTTTATGCTTTTTTAAGGGTTGAGCTTTAAATAACCCCACTCGGGTCTTCTTTTATCGAGCTCACCACTCGGTGGATGGAGGCCTGGGGTAGACTTATACGATGTTTTTGATGCTAGGTTCCGTCTCCAGGGATTCGACTGGCATCGCTGCTTTGCCTCACCGCACTGCCTCACCCACACATCCACGCTGGCACACTGTTTCTCCTCTTGCTCTTGTACCTATGTCGCACACAGCTATGAGCTCATGCCGATGAGTGGTTGTGACGAGGTGCACCCAGCTGGATTGCGGGCGAGCCACGGCGGCCTCGCTCTCGCTCGCTCTCTCTCTCTCTCTCTCTCTCTTTTTTTTTTTTTTTTTTTTTTTTTTTTTTTCTTTTTTTTTCTCCTTTTTTTTTTTTTTTTTTTTTTTTTTTTTTTTTTGTTGTTGCTTTGCTTTGCTTTGCTTTGGGCGAGGCCTAGCTTTCACATGGGCGGGCTGAGCCTATGAGGGGCGCACGATAAGCGTTCCATTGATTTATGAGACGGGTCCCAATTACTGAGAGTAACTCATGTGAGTTGCTCATCATACTCATGGCTCTTGGCTCGGGGTGGCCTCTGGAATCACAAGGGGTGGGCACTGGGGGAGGGGGTTGTGTTCAGAGGGTCACCGCGAAGGATGGTCAACCAAACTACTGTCGGTCGGAGTTTGTACGAAGGCGAGAGGCCCTACACCTTACCACAAGCCTTGAAACGACTAAATGACCAAAGTAACGACGGACCGGAGCGGGGCTCCTGGCTCACCCTCTCTCTCAGCACTCTTCGTGCTCATCCTGCGGATGCCATGGGGTTGCTCTGGCGGAGGGTTATGGGGTGGTGGGTACACGTGCACGGGCCTGTCACTCTGTGCTCTCGGTAGATGACTCACTTGCAGCGTTTATCGGACGCAGGGTGGTTTGCCACGACACCTACCTTGATGATGCACAGCGGGTCTGCCTCGTGCCTGGTTACGGATGCAGGTGAGTGTTTGTGTGTATTCCTATACATACGTACACGTATGCTTTTTAAGGGTTGAGCTTTAAATAACCCCACCTGGGTCCTCATTTATCGAGTTTACAACTCGATCAATGCGGCACCGGGGTCCCATACCACTTATGTCAGGTTCTTATGCGAAGAGCGCGGCCGCTAGTGCTGGCCCTATGGGTCAAGGCGGTAATCCTTCAGGTTTAGACGTTCCCCGTGGGAGTGCGCCTGCGGGTGGCGATGGCTACTCGGCCGGGGTGGGGTGGTCGAGTGCTCGCGTACCTGACGGGCAACCTGAATCACGTAGAGCCAGCAATCCTGCTGCATCTCGATCACCCTCCCCAACCTCGGAAGAGAAGTCACGTCCGGAAAGGTCTGGTCACGGCGTGTGGCAAGCGGTACCGCCACCGAGGAGGTGGCGGAGGAAGGTACGAAATGAGCTGGATAAGAGATGTTGCATAGTATGGGGGCTATCGCATGTCTCTCAGACAGTGGTCATGGCGCGAGAGCTCCGAATTCTCGGTCTCGGGAAAGTCGAGGTGGAATTCTCGGGCAGAGGTAGTGGGCGACATTTGCGGATTAAATGTGCGTCTTGTGAGGAGGCGGAGAAGATGGTGCGGCTGCTGCGGGAGCGTAAGTTCTTCACGGGAAAGGTTCACGTTGCGACGGGTAGGACTTTCCGGGAAAGAGAGAAGCAGCGGGCTGCACGGGGGGGTGCCCAGTATGTAGAGATGCAGAGGGAGCTTCGCAAGCAGGGATTTGGCTACTGGGTGCTCGACGTGGAAGTCGACGAGCCCCAGGGCGAAGCCTCAAGCGGTGAATCTCCCTTGGCGGAGTGGGGCGGGATGCGGGAGCTGGAGGAGCTGGGGCGGAGGGTGCAGGATGGGCCGTGGAGGGTGGCGGAGGGCTCCAGGCGGGCTCAACCGAAGCGCAGGCATCGGCATCAGCTTCGTTCTTCCCAATTTGTAAAAGGCTTCCCACTGAGGGTGGCCTCACATAATTGGCAAGGCAAAGTGGGTGCGGATAGCCCAGGCTTTGGGGAATGGCCGGAGCACTACAAGGAGCGAGGCTGGGTGATCGTCGGAGTCCAGGAGCACAACCTATCGTCGCAGAAGGTGGAGAAGCTCCAAGTCGACGGCTTCGCAGTCCTCGGCAAAGCGGCTGCAACTGGTGCGGGCTCGCGTCTCTTGGGGGGAGTCTTGACGTTGGTGGCCAACTATCTGGCACCGTGCGCTACCATTGTACAGGCGCCTGTTCCACACCCACAGCAATTGTGGGTGAGGCTGTCGTCTGGGAGCGCGACGGCGTCGGATGTGTTCGTCGGCAACGGCTACTTCCCCCAAGAAAATCAACGAGAGGAATCTATTGCAGCCTATGAGGCGTGGCAGGCGGCCGTCTCCTACTTCGCCACCAAAGGTCATGTGGTTACGGTTGGTGATGCTAATGCTAAGCTGGGGCCCGCCAGAATAGCGCGGGAGGAGGGAGTGGTGGGCCTCTTTGGCGAGATAGATGGGAGGGGTAGAGGGGTTAGGAGTGAGAATGGTGAGTTGCTGGCTGCGATGCTTGTTGCCACGGGGTTGCGCAATCTCAGTGGGTTTTCGCAACCACGGGGGGACAAATATTGGTGGTCTAGGCAGGAAAATGTAGGTGGACGAAGGCATCTACTGGATTACATCTGCGTCTCTTCCGAGCTGGCGGAGGAGGCAAGCTTCGGCGTCGACGAGGTAGACCTTGATACCGACCACAAAGCTGTGTGGGCGGAACTGGTCTGGGGGGACAGCCACCCCCCAAAAAGCAGGTAAAGAGGTACAAAGCATTCAAGGCAGAGCGCTTGATAGGCAGGGTAGTTGAGGGTAAGGAGAGTGAGCTGTCTAAGCTTAGGTTGAAGTACGACGAGACCTTTGCAGCTGGTATATCGGGGCTGTTGCCAGATGGCCTCCCAGATCTATCAGCAGTGGAGGACCCGGATGAGCTTCAGCAGGAGGTAGATAGGGTCGCTAGCTTAGTGGTCCGAGCTTTCACGGGCGCAGCCGTGAAGGTCTTGGGAGTTCGGGTGATTAGGCCAGGGTTTACTAATGCATGGTTTGATGAGAGTCTTAGGGAAGCGATTGCGCGACGGAGAGAGGCATACGGCCTCTGGCGAAGGAATGAGGCCAACCGAGAGGCCTGGCAAAGATATAAAGAAGCGAGGAAGGCGGTCAGAAGGTTATGCAAGGAGAAGAAGGAGCAAGCGTGGAAGCGGGTCCAGAATGACACCGCTGCCAACTTCAGGAGCGCTACCATGGCCACGTACTGGAAGCTGTCAAAGCGTTTGGGCGGGGTTCGGCGGTCGAACGCTTCTGCTCCTGTTCGGAAGCCCGATGGCACTCTGGCATGCACACTCCGGGAAAAACTACAAGAATGGGAAGAATACCGCCGACGTATGGTGGTCCCCAAAGAAAACCAGTTTTTGGAGGATGCATGTGTAGAGGAAGTCGGTTCTGATGAGGAAGCAGCGCGGATTGAGCCCGAGCGGAAGGCCCGCGAAACCTTCCAGTATAACGACAACCTGCGCGACCAATTCGAGGCCATGGCGCAAGCCGAGGAGATCCGGACTGAGACGGGCCCGCTGGACTATGATTACACCGAGAAGGAAGTGGAGCTCTGCCAGGAAAATCTCCAGAATCACAAAGCGTGCTCACCGGATAAGATCAAGAACGAGATGCTCAAGTACGGAGGCACGCGGATTGTGAGCTTTCTGGTGCGCTTCTTCAACTGGTTGAAATCGTGCGAATACACCCCCAGCGACTGGGGCAAAGCGATTATCGTCAACATCCCAAAAGGAGGCGACCCAACCGATCCGGAAAATTGGAGAGACATCGCGATTCTGAGCTGTCTGGGTAAGATGTATCTGTCCCTTATGGCGGCGAGGCTTACGGCTTTCATCGATCAGCCGGGCAGGCTTCGCCCAGAGCAGGGTGGGTTCCGGCCAAAACGTAGTACGGGGGACCAGATTTTTGTCCTTAAGGAGCGTCTGCGCCTTAGACAACAAGCTGGCCTCCGTTCTTTCGTTTTGTTCGTGGATCTGAGAAAGGCATTCCCTACGGTTTGGCGGGCCGGGTTGTTTCAGAGGCTAACCCAGATGGGGGTACAGGGCAAGTTCTATCGCATTCTGCGGCGTTTTTACCGAAGAACGTCATCGCGAGTGCTAGTCGATGGCGAACTCACTGGTGAAGTGCTGGAAGAGATGGGAGTTCAGCAAGGGTCGCCGTTGTCACCGTCGCTGTTCAACGTCTTCATGGATGAGCTAACGGTCCGAATCGCGAAAGAGTTGGAGATCGAGGACCTCAACCGCATCGAAGACATACGGACCCTGCTTTACGCCGACGACGTTGCGGTAATTGCGCATAGTGTCACGGAGCTTCAACAGATTGTAAATGTCGTGGCGACATTCGTGGAGGACTATCGGCTTGAAATCAACCTGAAACCGGGCAAGACGGAAGTCATGCCGATATACGGGCACGCCAAGTCAAAAAAGTCGCCCCCATGCGTGAGGTTCCGGGGCAAGGTTCTCAACGTCACCGACCACTACAAATACCTGGGAGTTCTGCTCACGGACACCCTCTCCGATAAACCGCAAGCGAAGCGGGCGGCGGAAATCACTGTAGCGGGAACGGCTGCCTGCTACCCCCTCTGGATTGCCCATGAAGTTCCAGCGCGTCTTCGGCTGATGAATTGGCAGCAAATGGTTGGCGCAAAGTTGCTTTACGCATCGGCTTTTTGGGATCTGCCGGGCGCCAACAAGCTGAGTAAGCTGGAGGGCGCGTTGGTAGCGCCCCTGCGGGTCATCTTGGGTGTTGGTACGCGCACAAGCGGCTGCATCACCAGGGGTTTAGGCCGCACGCCGAGTTTTAGCATCCTTGCCAAGGCGGCCCGGCTTCGGTTCCTAGGGCGCATCGAGTTACTGGGCAACACAGCGCTAACACGCAGGCTTTACAACACGGGTCGGTGCAAATGGAAGGAAGATACGGAAAATTTGATCTTAGCAGATCACAGGCTGCGGGAGGGCTTGGATGCGCTCAAGCGGGTCGTGAACGAAGATGGCACGGTAGATGATAAGGACTGGCGGGCCGCTCTGGCGAACTGGAACGAGGTGGTAAAGCAATGGTCTGTCCGGCAGGAAGTAGCTGGCTGGGAGCGGCAGGCTAAGCCCTCTGATGGGCTTAGGGTGCTGCTTAGCCAGATGTCTTCCCGCTCTGCTTTCCCACGTTGGCGGGCGCTGGAGGGGGGAAGTCACAACCTTATCAGAAGGCGATTGTTGAGCTGCAACAATCGCCTTCGCCTCTACCGATCCAAATTTGGCTCATGCTCGCCGGACTGCTCAAGCTGTTTCGCCTTGTGTGGCACTGAGGTTAACGAGTCGTTACGTCACTTCCTGCTGCATTGCCCAACGTTTGCGAGCTCTCGTGAGGCACTGTTTAAGTTTATCGATGAGGCGCAAGCCCGGCAGCCCCTCATGCTGAATCGAGGAGGGCTTTATCACAGGGAACTGCGGGAGGCAGAGGAGGAGATGAGGCTCTTCAAAGAGGAATGGCTGAAGGGGGAGGATGAAAAGATGGCGGCGATGCTCGGCGTTTTGTTTATCCCTGTCCCAGAAGAGGTGGAGGAGGAGTTAGGAAGGTTTGTTGCCACCATCTGGAAGGAGTGGGAGGAGTTGGAGGCGCAGACCAGGGAGGCAGAGGGGGCGGAGGAGGAGGAGGAGGTGATCGACCTCACGGTCGTTCAGGAGGTGGGTAGAAGGAGGGGAAGGCCTAGTCAGGTAGAATGTCTGGCTAGATCTGTTGTAGGTGGAGGTCAGCGCAGCGTCGCGGACTTCTTCTCGGCAGATAACTCCTCTCACTCCTTGCACCCACTTGCACATGCACAGCACGCTCATTTGCACATTGCACTGCCAGTCGAGTCTTTGGAGCGGAGCCGCGTCACCGAACGGTCCCGTGCTACCAATGGAGGCACATGTCCGACAGGATCAAAGGCCAATTGACTGATAAGTCTATTATTATTATTATTATTATTATTATTATTATTATTATTATTATTTAGGGAGTACATAGGCCATCGGTCCTTTCCATGGGCTGATTGGTATAAAGCTCCTAGAGTAATGTTCTATGCCGTCACTTCCTTTATTCCACCGATTGGTGTGGAGACTTTCCTTATGGAATGGAGGACTGGATGCACATGGCCTTTTGGCTCAGCAATTGGCAGGAGATACACTATTATTATTATTATTATTATTATTGGACACCGTGATAGCCCAGTGGTCAAGTTCTACCATCTGGGCCCTGTCGCCAGTTCGATTCCCGTCGGTGCCACCAGTATTTTCATTGAACATACCGCTCCGTCTGGACCAGTATTTTCATTGAACATACCGGTCCGTCTGGAAATGTTGGAACTGCCCTTGCGGGGGTGTCATTAGAGCCAATCGTCAATTCTTCGTACTCCCCTCACGGGTGAGACGATGGAGGCGCATGTGCAGAAATTCATCAGCCATTGACAGAGAAGCACTATTATTATTATTATTATTATTATTATTATTATTATTATTATTATTATTATTATTATTATTATTATTATTATTATTATTATTATTATTATTATTATCATTATTATTAGTAAATCTGCCTTGGAGTGTTGACTGTGACATATTTGAGGGAAATCCCGATGAAAAAACCTAGTCACACTTGCTAAACAGAGTTCCAGCCCAATGGCCTCAAGGCGTTAAACTGTGACGCCAACTCATGACCCTTTGGTGGTAGATGCTGGGGAGGAGGGTCGTTGCGCGCGTAAAAGATCTTAAACTCCGCATATGCTGGTTGATAGCCCAGGACCCAGCAGACACCAGATTGTTATGGGTGGGGTTTCGAGGCAGCTCTAGCAACCGCGCTTGGTGTATGCACTTGCACATTCGGTGACGTCTTGCAAGAGGTTGCTGGGACTGCGGAATAACCTCGGCTTAGTGCAGTCTTGCCCTCAGGAGCTCCATCGGTGGCCCCGATCATCAGGCGAGAGACTGACACGGGGGGGTGGAGGACCTCGAACAAGGGTATTGGAGGCTTATGTCCGTTGAGGATATGCCATTAGCTGCATCAGTACGCCTCAGATATAGTATTATTATTATTATTATTATTATTATGGACACCGTGATAGCCCAGTGGTCAAGTTCTACCATCTGGGCCCTGTCGCCAGTTCGATTCCCGTCGGTGCCACCAGTATTTTCATTGAACATACCGGTCCGTCTGGAAGTGTTGGAACTGCCCGTGCGGGGGTGTCATTAGAGCCTATCGTCAATTCTTCGTACTCCCCTCACGGGTGAGACGATGGAGGTGCATGTGCAGATTTGCATCAGCCTTTGACAGAGAAGCACTATTATTATTATTATTATTATTATTATTATTATTATTATTATTATTATTATTATTATTATTATTATTATTATTATTATTATTATTATTATTATTATTATTATTATTATTATTATTATTATTATTATTATTATTATTATTATTATTATTATTATTATTATATTATTATTATTATGATGGACACCGTGATAGCCCAGTGGTCAAGTTCTACCATCTGGGCCCTGTCGCCAGTTCGATTCCCGTCGGTGCCACCAGTATTTTCATTGAACATACGGTATTTTCATTGAACATACCGGTATTTTCATTGAACATACCGGCCCGTCTGGAAGTGTTGGAACTGCCCTTGCGGGGGTGTCATTAGAGCTTATCGTCAATTCTTCGTACTTCCCTCACGGGTGAGACGATGGAGGCGCATGTGCAGAAATGCATCAGCCATTGACAGAGAAGCACTATATTATTATTATTTTGTTTTTTGTATTATGTTTATATTTTTTTTATTATCTAGATGACAAGAAAGAAAGTCCTCGCAAGACTGGTAGAATGCCTACCGTTTGGCCTCTGGATCTCCTCATTCTGATTTTGACGCTTATTCTCCACGGTCCTGATGTCTACGACCCTGCTATCGATGGAAAGTTCTTCTGGCATGCAAAGGAGGGGAATCGCGGAATAACGTATGGATCATGCGGTTTTTATTTGTCATGGCTTGTAGAGGCGATTGCGGCCCAAGGTCATCCTTACGCTGAACGTGTCAGCAGCAAATCTTCAAAGCTACATGATCAAGCAAAAATTGGAAAAAACATTTATCTCTGTACCCAACTGAAGTGTTGTCATCTCACTTTCTTTCACAATATCATTATCCATATTACAACGATGATGCTGACATGCAAGAATCATCCCGCACCACTGCAACCAACAAGCTTGTTGTTGAAGAGCAATATCTGCTGCACGACATTACGATGATCTACGCCAAAGTGCCCGAACCACCTGTTCCTGACCCTGCCATGTTTCAGAACGCAGTAAACCAGCGATCGGCGAGAAACTCATCAGGGACTGCAGCTGCATCGACATCTCCTGCAACTCCTTCATCGTTTCACGCTTCACCTCCTGCTTCGGCAAATGGTCTGGTACGCAAGCCTTCTGGAGCTGGTGCTGCGGCTCGCCGTACTAATCAAGCTTAAGAGAAAGAGGAAGTAAAATAAGCTCAAGAAAGACAGCTTCTCCTATTGGAATTACAAAATTCAAACGGCAGAAGGGAAGATGGCAATCGTGTGCGGAATAGTGCGCAAGAAAATCTTCGCCGCTTGGGTGAAGGTGTTCACGCCCAGGCTGAAGCTACGCGAAACGGTGCTGCAGATAATATTATAGCTAATGCGACTCGCTAGGTAGACTCGTGATTAATAATACTTGGTTCCGGAACTTGAAGTCTAGTTACGACCTCAGTCACTTCCCTAGTTGGAGAATTTCCCAGAACTGAAATACTTTATTAGTTGTACTGCTGTATAGTTACTCGCACAATTAAAACTGATTTTGGTTTGTCCAGTGAAGGACCGGACTAATTAGTAAGGTTATCGGATGGGTAAATAATGTTGTGTGTCCCGGCCTGTCAATTCGGTTACACTGAGAAATATGTTGACACATATATATAACGGCCCCTCCTAACCAAAAGACTATAAGGGAGCACAAGAATAATAACAATATATCAAGTAGGTGAAGTAAATTGAGTCTCAATACAACAAGTGACTATGGATATACTTACCTCTCTCTCTCTCTCACTATGTCAAAGACAGTTAATGCGTATATATGCAATTGGAAAAATATGAGTCTAGTTTTCACTCGTAAGCTTAGTGGACTAGGTGACATATATAAATGAATGTGTATGGAGGCTACAAGAGTCCTTGAGGTTTGAAGAAGTTACCATTCTCAAGGGCTTCCTGGTGTTTGATGAAAGAAAGCCGAGTCATGGGCTTAGTGTTCGGGTCTGCTGAATTATCCCCTGAGGGCACTTGGACTGCCTCGATGTTACCTGCCTCTATCTCGTGGTTGATGTGGGCGTATCGGATATCGATATGGCGTTGCCGCTTCGTAAAGATATTTTTAAGCCCCCCTTCCAACGAGGCTTTGTTGTCCACACACATCATGGGGGATAGCGAGTTAGGTTGGCTAGTTTCTTGTTACGGTCGGACACCGGGATTGCCTTCAATAGGTTGTACAGTCCCAGCGATCTACGGATCTCGTCTGAGAACGCATATGTTTCACTCTCATTGGTGGAGATAGCTACCTTCAGCTTCTGCTTAGTCGAGGTTGAGCTTATGGGTCCATTGGCCAATATCTCTATCCCCCCCGACCTAGACTTTTTATCGGCTTCACAGGCATGTGCTGCATCCGAGAACCCCAAGAGACGAAAATTGCCGCTCGACACAAAGTGTACTCCCTTCTCCTTCTGGCCTATCACCTAAGCAACTGCTCCGCCGCATGGAAGTTGAACTTTGTTGCAACATTCTGATTCTCCCCCAGCCTAGAGAGAGCTCCTACCGCGTATGGTGCGGTGATTTGGCACCAACCGAGCTTACCTACTATCATTGGAGGAGAATGACGTTCTAACTCAGACGGTTTGGTTGGGTATTCAGTAGGCTGCAACCACGGTACTGCAACCGGTCGCCATGGCTGACCATCTTCTCGTGCGAAATCCTTTTCCAGTGACTCGATACATTCCTTCTGTGTCAGTCTGGTATGGAACCGCCCCTCCTCATCTCGCCACTGTCTGACCTCCACTCCATCGAACTTTTGATTCTTCCCCCTCAGCTTGATTTTTCCCAATTGCTTCTGCAAAGCTGCTTCAAACATCAATCTATCCTCTTCATCTAGGATCTACCGGTGCAAAGGCTGCATCGTCCACCTGTGACAATGCTATGCGTGTCTTGCCAGTACGAGGTTCGATGCATGAAAACAGACAGCCGTCGTAGGGGTTCGGTTCCATCCCCAAGCTCTTATAGAAGGGCTGGACCCTCTGGTCCCAGTAGTTGAAGCCTGAGTCTCGTAATCCGTTCACACCACCCAGAGCAAGCCACACAAAGCCGGGGGGGTGCATATTCCGGAGGCGGTCGAAGGTACACAAGACGAGTTTGACGTGCTTTAAGGAAGGCTGAGCAGTCATCAGCGAAGTACCCCTCTAGTTCCTCTAGTGTAGCAAGAGGAAAGAGAATGTAAGGAGGGTAGAAGGGTCAGGGGTAGGTATGTACGTCTACCCCACATCCACTACCTTTCTCTGCATGAACCCCTTTGGCTGCAATCCTTGATCTAGCGTCCACACTCTTCCCATCCTCTTGAATATCGAAGTCTGCAAACCGTACTGAGATGAGCTTAGTCCCCTTAGGGACAGAAGAGAGAGGGACGACGCGAATAGCACCTAAGTCTAGATGCTTCTTGATGTCCTCAAGCCTAGAGGCACGAAACCGGGGGTCGTTGTTTGCTACTCTCTCTGAGACCGGAACGGTGATGAGGAAAGCACCGGAGCTAGAGTTCTCTGGCTTCGTCTTTGCTCTCGTCCGTTGAGAGCTTCCGGGAGGGGTGCAACAGTTGCACCATCCCACTGTTTGGGAACGCCACGAGAGTCTCGTTCTGCTTCCACTGCCACCTGCTGAACATCCGGAGGAAGCAGGGCATCTGAAGGGTCACTCCCAGCATTGCTGGTAGCAACAGGTTGTTGCAATGTGCCCACACTTGCATTTGGACCCTCCACAAAGTCGCTAAAAATGGATTTGACACCCCGGACACAATCGGAAAAGTGGCAGAAGTGTCTGTGAAAACTGTGTCCGGCTCATCCACAGTGGCTGGATTTTCCAAAAATTGGACTTGCTGCTTAAGCTTTTCTTCTTTCTTCTCTTCACCATTCGAAGGCTTATCGAAGAGCTGCTCCAAATGGTTGAGTAGACTCCACTCCTGAGGTCCATAGTAGTCCTTCCAGTCAAAACCTGCATTACGTTTCATCAGCTCGTTTGCAACGTGCTGACTGGGGAGCAATGAGGCGTGGGCTCCTTTTGGCTACAATGTTGGCCAGCCCGCCACATTATCCACGAAATCACAATGTTTCGCCTCCACGACAAGTCTCTTTCTACTCGACCACACATAATGCGACGAGGACTCCAAGCAAGGTCGCAGGTAGACTGCCAACTCGGAGGTTGTCGACGGCTTCTTCGTTGACCCCAGATGACGGTAGGCCAAACAACCAAAGACATGAAGCACTGCCTCTGGAGGCACAGGTCGGTTGAAGAACTCTGTGTACCTTGCCTGTTTGTGTCCTTGTAGTGGGATAGAATTGATGATGTTGCAAGCGTTGAGTAGTGCATAGCCTAGTAGCATGTAGGGCACACACCTTGCTGTCATTGTCTTCCTTGCCACTGTGAAGACCAGTCGTTGCGTTGACTCTGCTATGGCATTCTTGTTGGGGTCATAGAATGACCTCATCGGTAGTACCCCATTCATACGTAGCCAATCCTTGCACAATCCTGATACCCACTCCCCGTCTGAGCGCAATTGCTTAAGTCTCGCACAAGCTTGAGTCAAACATAGTGCCGCCACACACTTAAGGTTGTAGACACTCACCTCAGCTCGTAGGGTCTTTTGCAGAAAAGGGAAAATACAACCAGTGTAGTCGTCTGTGAATCCTTGAAAGTAGTAGAACCCCCATAGGCGAAGGGAATCTCCCACTTGCATCCACACTTATCCCTTCCCCAACTCTCCCAATTCGTGTCAGATGTGCTTCCTTGTAGGTAGGCTTCTTCCTTGAGCCAGACACAGGACAGGTAACACATCTCTCCCTCTTCTCATCTGCCTCCTTCACATGAACCAACTCCCTATTGTTGCATTCCGCCAATCTTTCCTCCACGTCTCTCCCGAAGTGTCCATACTTCTCATGAAACAGACGTGCATCCACCTTCACTCTTTCCTTCCTTGCTCTCGGTGGTATTGCCCAAAGTGCGATAGGCCGGTCTGCCTGTTGTCCAATGTATTGCCTAAACTTATATCTGTAGTTGCGCGGGTCCAGGTCCCCAACCAGAACCTTTTCCAACTCCGAAAAGCAGGTACACTCCCGTTTCGTCAGAAAGAACCCGGCCCCTTGTGCCACTATCGTGTACCCCTCCGTTTATAGCTGACCCATGGAGACCAGAACGCAGTCAATCGTTGGCGTGACGTAACACTGAACTAGAGGTAGTTGTCCTCGTCGCCCAGTACCATCGCAACCTTGAAGTGTCGTAGGCCCATTCTGCCTTAGCTCACGGCGCCCACTGAGTCCCAGTACTGACACTGCAGGTCCGTCCACAATTGCTTCCAGTAACGTCCGGTGCGGTACATGATTGTACGTAGCACCACTGTCCATGCACCAGTCGGTTGGTGGTCGCGCTACCTCCTCAGTATTCCCCCTTTTCTTTTGCGAATCGAAGGCCATCAAACCTAAGTCGTTTGGTCTAGACCCCATGAGTCCCATCTCGCAGGAGACCATCCTGGATGTGGCACCAAGGTTAGGATTGCAGCGTGTGATTCACCCCTGTTTCCACCAGGTGTTTAGGGGGTATGGGTTGATGGCACGGGCGATAACCAGTAGGGGCTGTCAAAACCAGCATGTTGCAGTACGACATCGCTCTCCTGTAGTCCTGCATGTCCCGTTGTTTTGGCGTGTAGTCCCCCGGTAGGCCCACTGGTGGTCCAGGATTCAGTTCCTTCCTTTCAACCCTTTCCCTGTAGTCTTGTTGTCTTGCACTGCTAATCCGCTTAGCTAACGCAATGATAGCATCGATCTCCGGACACGGAGGTTCCACTATCCCCCCGGGCCCAACGCCATACTCACTCAGGAACTGCATCAGCTCTTGCCACGGTAGGGTCGTTGATGCGTAGATCTCCAGTGCCATAACGTACCACTCTTCCACAAGTCACTCATTCTGCGCTGCGTCCCCATAGCCCGCCACAAACTGTGGTCGGTTCTGTACTGCAGGTTGTGGCAACGATTGCGGTGGGTGGGATGACGATGATGAGGCAGATGATGATGATGATGCTCGTTGCACTTCCGGCTCTTCACGCTGTTCACTCTTACCCTCCTTCTCCTGCCTTCCATACTTCGCCATTCCCGTAAGGGCACAGCATAAGGCATCTTCCGAGTCCCTTGGGAATCCACCACAGAGGTGGGTCGGAGGTAACCACTTGACGACCTGACCGAAACTGGGTGGCACGATAGGAAGTGGACCCGCACTCCATGTTAACGGTCGTAAACGGTACGTATTTGTCTTGTAGCGCAATAATTTGTGATAAAGTAACGACGCAAGCGCGAAACAGCTGGGTACGTCAGCCAAGCCTTTTCTCGCCTCGAACCGTGTGTTGTACACCCTCTCATGATCAGGTGCCCGTCCATTGGCCATCAGGTTGCAGAAGTAGGCGTGTTCATCCCTATCCTGGTCCCTACATTCTCGGCAGCAGTAGAGGACCAGTCCACATTCTTCACATGGTTCTAGAAAAGTTGTGATGTTACATCAGATTCTCAACGTACATCCTTCTTTGATCCTGTTGAGTGGTAGGTCGCCCGTTATAGCCCATCGTCTGCACTCCGGACAGGTTCTATCTCCCTCCACCATTCCTCCTCCAGAAACTCGACGTGTAGGTAGATCGACCAGAAGGACATCTGCCAGGCCGGCGCATGAAAGAAGACCTCATGAAATCGTCTTGCAGGTACACATATCACCGGCTTGTCCTGATCTCCAAACTCTGGTGAAACACCAGCGTCATTCAGAACCATGTAGCACAGGTCCGGCGGATGAGGTTCCATGTTGAGTAGTCTCGCATCATATGGAATCGGCTCCCTTGCATGGCTCGGTAGCTCCTGCCGTCCCGGCTCCCGTTCTTCGGTAACAGTCGTGACATTTTCGCCATCTTCCTCAGGGCCTTCTTCTTGCGTAAGGTCTGGCTCCTTTTGCTCTTTAACCGGTGTTTGTGGTGGGCTTTCGCACATCCGTTGCGTCACCACCACTTCCTTCCGGTCGCCCACCTTACTCTGTTCCATCAGCCGATCAAGGGTTGAGGTTGTTGTACTTACCGATGCCATGTCAGTGTCCTGACGGGGCAGTTGGTGGTGGGGAGTCAACGTAAGAGAAGCAGGCGCGTCCGGCTCAGCAGCCTTCGGCACCCCACTTACCACCTTCTCCTCCTCCTCAGCCACACTGGAATTCCCCGACACCAACGACAACGGTACCACACTCACCCTCTGCGCCATCGATGGCACATTCCCTTTCAACTCTCTGCTGAGCTGCTCCTGATAGGTGGCGTAGTGTTGATCACATAGGAAAAGACCTATCGCCGGGTGTCTGTCGAAGGTATTCGACGACTTTGAGCACCGCACTCCATTTAGGTTCATCGCTGCACATCTCCTTCTCTTCGAAGTATCGTCCAAGTTGGTTGCATGTGTAGGGTCGTCGGCGAAGATGAGCTGTCGGTAGCTTCCTTGACCCTCCCGATCATACACCTGGAAATTAAAATCTCCCATTAAAATCACTTCGTATTTTGTTTCTTTATTAATACCATTTACTGCAGATAGCAGTGCTCGGTGCTGAGACTTCATATGAGCAACATTTTGCTTAGGTCGTAAGTAAATATTACCAACAATAAAAGTTTTGTGTTCAGTCCGAATCGAAATCCACTGAGTATTTTCAAGGAGCCATTTGTCCTTTTTATCGATGTAATTGTTAATGTTGAATTTTGAAACCTTGCCTAATGATTGGCGTACCAATAGGATTTGTCCCCCCCCCCCCCT
Organism: Paulinella micropora; assembly: GCA_019918135.1. Classification (NCBI taxonomy): domain Eukaryota; phylum Cercozoa; class Imbricatea; order Euglyphida; family Paulinellidae; genus Paulinella; species Paulinella micropora. The sequence goes on along the minus strand of WBZZ01003799.1, from coordinate 408,918 downwards.
TTTCATTTGAGGTTCTATGTGAGACAAACACATATCTATTTTTATGTTTAGTGCTTTAAGAGCATCATATACAGTGTTTTCAGTTCTGTCCTTTTTCAACCATGATTCTTGAATTGCTAGCACATCAACCGCACTATGCAGTATTGTCTCAGTTAGCATTTCTAACAAGATTTTAGGTCTGGTAACATGTACATTGTAGGTTCCAAACCTCACTGATGCTCTGTCTTTTTTTGGACATGGAGGGTGCGTAATTTTATTTTCTTTTCCATCCATATGCTCATAAGCTCCTTTTTTACAAGGTTCTTCTGTATTTATTACTTTTTGTTTGGTGGTGATGCTTTTCGCCTGCATGCATTTTTTCTTTTGCAAAATGAGGTAGTTTACAGTGTGTTTTTCCACCAATTTTCTCAGAGTAATCCTGTTATCATTGCTTTTGATTACGCAGTACTTGGCAATAAGTTTCACTCCTTTACCTTCCTAATTACTCTTTGTAGACGATTGGGTCGAATCAGCAATATTATCACGTTGTTTGAGTACGCGCACTGCACGAACTCTGAAAGTCAACTTTCTAGTTTTTTTATTAAGAATCTCAAATTGAGGCTTGTTGTTCTTGACTGGAGTGTTCGCAATTTGATCCGGTTTGTTATTAATTTTATGTTCCATATTAGAATGGGACTCTGTATTTAATAATGAGTACTTATTTGAATTACTGAAAGTTACCGACTGTCTAACTGAAGTCAAGCAGCCATACTGGCTGGCAGTGTTAGTAGTCCGCAGAGTCGATGCAGTCGTCCAAGGTCTCTCTGGCTTGGCTCGTCAACGTTGAAAGTAATCCTCAGCAAGGGGCTTGGAAAGCCCCTTTGCTTCGTGGCAGCTGTTAGCAACCTCCTTGATGTAACTTGCTTCTTCTTTGGTTTGGAACGCAACATGCACTCCAAAAGCGAATTTGTTGTTTGCTGATTTCATCATCTCTCCCCGAATATCTAGTGTCACTGGAGCTTTGGGGTGGCTGTCTGCTACTGCCTTTCGGATCCACTCATTGACGAGTTTGACAAGTGCAACGTTGCGTTGGACTTGGTCAGGAAAAACAATTTTAGCCACTTTTTCGAAGCAATTCACCAGAACTAGTAAAGTCTGGCCACCAAGGTTTGGAGTTTTTCCCCTGCAAAAAAGGATAAGGTCTTCCTCAATTGACTTATCATGTGGAAGAGCAGCTAAGCGCTCACGCAGGGCCTTATTTTTTCTTTGAGCCTGGCCATTTCGACGTCTTTCTGGATAGCATTTGCAGTGGGCCTGGGTGTTTTGTTGTTCACAATACCCTTCGGGTTATCAGTTTTGGCGCCAGAGCTCCCCTCAGACCCAGGGGACGAGAGTATGTCTCCCCACTTACGATTGACTTTGTCAGCTGCTGACGGAGATAGAATTCTGTGTTTTTTGCATTGGGACCCCTGATCAAAGTCCTCCACTTCTAGTGAAGGAGAACGCGTACGAGCTGTGACAGTATAACTGCCAGTAGAGGAACGAGAGAGAGTAGGATAGTTCTCCACTGACTTTGCAGCATGTGCTCCTAAATTCAGGATTGGTTTAAACGATACGTAATCATCCTCTTCCAACGCTTGGTTACTCATGTTCAAGCTGTTGTCAGTGTCCTGACCAGGTGGTGGTACATGTTTTCGCTCCTTGCCAGTTGGGGCGTTCAGGATATCTACCGAAGACAAAGATTCTGGCGAATTCAGAGCATCTTCTTCCTTGTATTGAGGCAACAGGATTGCAACATCCTGGTCAACGTAGGATAGTTTGTTTTTATTTAGGATTCTCCTCCAATTGTTTTTTTGGGAGAATCGTCTTTGTGGAACTCAGCCACAACACCTTAACATTTTTGTTTGAGCCGGAGAAAGAGGTGAACGGCCGAGATGTCTTTTTTCAAATATTTTTGATAGACCGGTGCCAGATAAATCCTTTCTAAACACAATAGGTTCTCAATGGCTTTCGGGATTCTAGCAGCCGTTTCCTTATAAAACCGTTTCGTTTCTAAATATTATCGATAGACCAAATGAATTTTTTTGGCGAAACCGCTTTTGAAGTATGCTTGTTAGCATGCTGCCTGCTTCTTTTCCAGTTTCCTTAGCTCCTTTTCCAATTTCCAGAGCTCGCGTGTCTTTTTCCTCGGCGCGGAGTGATGAGGCTTCAGACGAAGACGAACGACGGCTGCAAACATATGAGATAAAGTGAAATGTGGGGGCACCAGCGAGCAAATCCTGTGAAGTAGGAACATTAAACCCTTAATATTCTGTGATTTCTGAATTTCAAGCAATTCAAAGTTTTTTGTGCGTTTGCAGTTGTTGATCAAAGTACGTACATTCTAGTTGTGTGTGTGTGTGTGTGTTTGTAGGTCTCTGTCTCTGTCTCTCTCACTCTCTCACTCTCTCTCTCTCTCTCTCTCTCGATCTCTCGATCTCTCATCTCCCTCTCTCTCTCTCTCTCCCTCTCTCTCTCTCTCTCTCTCTCTCTCTCGCTCTCTCTGTCTCTCTCACTCTCTCACTCTCTCTCTCTCTCTCTCGATCTCTCTTCTCTCTCTCTCTCTCTAGTAGTTGATAACATAGAAGGTGTATCAAATTCTCGACACTTCCAGGTTGTTGCAGCCCCTCCTATTGATTATAAATACAAAGAAACAAAAACAAACAAAAAGCCTTCTACAGCACACTACGAGAAAAACGTATATATCATTAAACTGACCTTTTTCGTCTTCCTCTTTAGAAGCAACTCCGGCTCAACCACCTACCACACACAACAAGTATGGTAGATAAAATTTCCTTTGCAAACAAGGAGGGCTTTCGCCCAATTTTTTTTAAATTGAATGCGCACTAGTTTATACTCCTATACGCAAAAGGAGTTAGTGGTGAAAACTACTATTTCAATTAATTCTCTGTCTCTCATATTCTTCAATTACATTATATGTTGTTTTTCCTCCTTCAATCATCTTTCTTGCTCTAATCTCATCATCAACTCCCATTTGTTGATTTTCAGCACTTAGCCAATTCTCAAATAATCGTAATTGTTTTTTCTTGTTCAGTTCTTTTCTCTTTTCTTCTCTCTTTACCAAATCTATTTTTTCTTTTCGTTCTGCTGCTTCTTTTTTCTGATTTAGTAATTCTTCAATAACCATAAATTTATTTTGTTCTGCTTTTTCTTGTCTCTCTAATTCCAATAATTCTTGTCGTTTGTGCTCCTTTCTACTCTGTATAGTGTCAATTCTTAATTCACTACTTGCTTTATATCTCGTTAGTTCAGCATAGTTCTTATCTCTTAATTTCTCTAACCACTTATTTGGGGTTTCTCGTTCAACATACTCTTCATCACTCTTGCTTCTTCCATCATCTTCACTCATCGTTGTTCGCACTTTGTCTTGTTAAGGCTACTCTCACAAAGAAAAGTTGTCCATGTAAAAAAACCACACGGGGGCTTTTTGACCTGAGCCTCTAGGTGTGCGGTGTAAAAAAAAAATTCGCTTTTCCTTTTTTATCGGCATTTCAAATTGTCAGCAGAAATTCCAGAAATTCAATCACGTGTTTTTGTCTGTTTCTTTTTTTCATTCTTGGACTTTTTCAGAATTCCCAAAGTGTCCAAGTTGAGAAGTCCAAACCCTCGCTGTTTTTGTGTGTGCATAGATGGCGGACGTCCCAACCACACAGGAGGAACCAGTGGAACTTGAGCAAGACCACCAAGAAGACCCCGAAGTTAAGGTATGTTTTGTTGTTCACTTCATTTCCACAAAAAATGTTTTGCAGACATTGACTGACAACTTTGAGGATTTGTTGATTGGGCGCATTGTTTCAGGAAGTATTCCGAGAGAATTAGGAGGTAGCAGGGCAACCCCAGTCAAAGTTCCAAATATTGATCGGAAAAATCGTCCCATAATAAGCGACAGCAAGTATTAGGTTCATTTAGATAAGAACAATGGAACTGCTTTACTTTTCAGTCATGCGAATATTGAAATGCCAGTTGTCCAATTGAACCGATTTAAGTCAGAATTGCGCAAAGACCAGACACCCGAAATATTTGTTGTCGAGTTCACTGATGGTTCGTTGAAATTATTCAGGTTGTGGGACAACATAGACGTAATTGCTAACTTCTATGGGCTCACTATCAAGACTGCTTATCGGGTCATCTTCGATTAAACAACAAAAATATTAGCAAAATAAATTCCATTTTGAATTCTCTTTCAAATCGCTCCTTATTTTTGGCTTCTTCAGAGTTGACAAGAGACACTACGAATACAGGAAAGTTTTTCATTAAATATCAATTGGACTTTTGCTTTTCTTTCCCTCTTGCTAGTTCTTATGTTTTGTGGTTCTATTTCTTCTCTCTTTAGCAGTTCTTTAGTCTTCTTCTCTTTAATAACTTCTTTAGTTTGCTCCTTCATATCTTTTTCTTCGTCAATTGGCTTAATAAAATCAGTCTTCAATCAATCTCGTGGGCTTACTAATTCGTCATTATTTAATATTAACTTAAATCCGGAACGGCCTTTGACTTTATAAATAACTTTACTGAAAGTCTTTCCGCCTTTGGAGAAAACATTTCGTTTATTTTCTTTTCTTACACTATCACCAACATTGAAGTCGTCTATTAAATGATCGCGAGTGATTTTTTGGGTATTTTTATCTCTCCCGAAAAATACTTCCGCTGGTTTAGCTTGAATTCCTCTATGAACTTTATGATTATAAGCATTGACTAAGTCTTGAATATAACTAACCCAATCAAAATTATGATTGGTTTCAAATAAAGGTCTAGCCATCTTCTAATACTCCTTATAACTCTATCAACAACCGCTAAGGCTCTATGGTCGCCAACTTCAACTACATCATGTCTAATTCCATTTTCAATAAAATATTCGCGGGTCGCTCCTTTATATTCTCCCCCGCTGTCGGTAGTAATTGATTTCGGTTTATATTTGATTGATTTTAAAGCATAATAGACTTCTTTTGCTGTTTTATTTTTTAGTGGAATGATTATTAAATATCTTGAATGACAATCAATCCAAACAAGCACCCAAGCATATCCTTTATTTCCTCTCTTATCTTTTATCTTACTCATATCTGCTAAGTCTAAGAAAACTTGGTCTAATGGTTTATCAACCCATATCGTGTTCCATATTTTCGGGTTCTTTTTCTGATGATGGATTTCTAGTGCTTCTTCTTCTTTTGTTTTAACTAATTCTCCCGTAGGTGTGTCTTCCGCATTAATGATTGTATGTTTATTGTCCATTTATACAAAATATGAAAATATTTTTTTATATATACAATGCCGACCGTAAAAGTCCTGAGAAAGGTATTAGGTGAAGAAAAACGGAGACGATGTCCAAAAATTAGCAAATTAAAAAAGTCAGAACTGCTTAAATTGATGGAACATTATGGGAAGATGGTTTCGGAAAAGAAAATTTTAAGAAAACTACGAAACCACCACCTAAGTTTAAACCTTCAGAAAAAAAACAAACCGCTATTAAGCCAACCAATGACATTTCATTAAGTGGAGATACAATGAGAGATTGAAAAACTAAACAATGATTTAAGAAAATTTAGAGACTATATTCATGATATACCTATTTATAGAAAAATAAGAAAGGGAACGAAGAAAGAAACTTCCGCGGAAATTGAAAATATTCGAAATAGTTTTGTTAAAAGGCGGGAAGACCTCGCAAATAGAAATAAAGAGTTTCAAAAAAAGGATGAAAGGTATTTGAAAGAGATTGATTATATTTTTATTGGAGTATCTACATTTAACAATAAAATAAAAACTATATAAAAACTATAGAAAAGATAAGTGGGATCAGAATTTTAAGAAACATTTTTCAACATTATTTTTTTCTTTCTTAGCACCACCAAAAGATTGATTATATACTTTCACACTCACACTGCTTGATTTTTTACCTTTCCCTTTCTTCGGTTTTGGTGCTTCTTCTTCACTTTCGCTTTTGCTTTCACTTTCTTCACTCTCCGGCTCAGGCTCCGGTTTCTTACTCTTCTTCTTTTCTCTCTTAGTTTCCGCTTTCTTTCTTCTCATCTTCATTTTCGCCATCTTTTCAGCAATGATATCAGTAAAATCACATTCACTTTCACTCTCACTCTGCTCGGGTGTGTCATCTTGGTCCTCTCATTAATAATATCTGTTGCTAAATTCTTATTTTCTATCTCTGCTATTTTTCGTTCCATATCTTCGTCTTCATTTTTAACCGCATTTCGGTATTGTTCCAAAACCTTTTTGGTGTGTTCCATTTTTCTCTGCTTTGCTTTTTGTTTAATTCCATCAACTGCTTTTCCCCAATTTTGTCGGCTTGCTTCGGGAGACGGCATTTATACTAAGATTATTATATTTTAGTATTTTTTAAATATATAAATAATTAATTGAAACTCTTAGAAAAAGTTTCACAAAAAAGATTTTGCTCAAAGATTTTTCAAAATCTTTGTATACATACAATGGGTACTGAATACAAGTCTCTCTTAGGCTTGTCAGAAATCGCGACAGACAGCCTATCAATAGCAAACTTAGACTTAACGAACACAAACATAGTCGGTCTGAATACAGACAGTGCCAGAAGATTCCGACCGTATAAATCCTTATTATACTGATGCGCGATTTGATACACGGCTCGCTTTAAAATCAACGACGGACATCAAAGAAGGAAAAAATTTATATTATACAGAACAACGAGTGAGGGACAACGACGAAGTCAAAGCCTCAACTCAACACAGAAGCAATACTTCCAATCCGCACCAAACCAGTTTATGTAATTTGATTGACACAAACATATCTGCACCAGTGGTCGGTCAATACTTAACATATAATGATGTAGATGGTAAATGGAGGAATACCGCCCTCGGTTCAACTGATACACTTTCTGATGTAGTCATAACCGCACCAATAGCCACTAATAGTTATCTCACATATAATTCAATAAACTGGGTAAATAAAACCTTTCCGATAAATGAATTCGGCAATATTAGTATGGGCGGATATTTGAATATAACAGGAGTAAATTTGCTAAATACAAAAGATGTTGATGAATGGATATTTGAGCATAATGATAATAATAATAAAGTTTCAGCAGGTGGAAGTATAGATAGCCACAGCGATGTGACAATATCAGGCTTCCCAGCAGATAACCAACTGCTTATGTATAGCACAGGACAATGGAGAAACACCACACCACCCTTTCTTAGATTAGACGGCACAGCCAGTATGACGGGAGGACTAAATATGGGCGGTTTTGCTATTTCAGGGGCTTCTACATATGATGGAATTGATCTCGCTAATCTCGCAGTTGATGGTTCGGTGGTCAAACTAACAGGAGACCAAACCATAGGAGGAATTAAAACATTTAGCAGTATAATAAATGCGAGTGGGGGTCTTGATATGAAAAGCCAAAGCATAACAAATGTAAATCAACTAAATGGTAGGTCTATCACAACTTGGCTATCAGAGCACGATACGAACACGGCGAAAGTGTCGGCGAGTGGAAGTATTGATACACATAGCGATATGATTATAACAACAGCATCAAATAATCAACTACTCATTTATAGCACTGGACAATGGAGAAACGTGGCATCACCCTTTCTTAGATTAGACGGCACTGCTAGTATGACAGGAGGGCTAAATATGGGAAACCAAAGCATAACAAATGTAAATCTTGTTGAAAGTGTGGATGTTTCTGTTTTTGATACTTCGGCAGTTAAAACCTCAGGAAACCAAACCATAGCAGGAATTAAGATATATAGCAGTGGCGTTGAAATAACTGGAAATTCAATCAATTCAACAACACAAGGCACATTCATCGTTTTCAATTCTACAAGTAATATCGGGTCAATTGCTAGTTTGGATATGAACACGGCAACATATTACAACTTTGAAATTTCTGCGGAAAAAATAAGTTTTATTATTGACGGGACGATTGTTTCGTGGTTTAATGCTACTGGCTTAGATTGTAATAGTAGTAGGATTGTTAGTCTAGGAGCACCACAAAATGCGAATGAAGCGGTAAATAGGCAATATCTGGATGACAATTGTGTGAAACTAACAGGAGACCAAACAATAACAGGAATTAAAACATTCAACGGGACAAGCACTACGATAAAATATCTAACTTTAACGCAAACGGCCGATTTTAATAATCAAGGTATCATTAATGGTGGAAATATAACATATAATGGGGCGAGGATATTAAACCAAAATGGAGGAGATATATATTCTTTTCACAGACATCAGGTGATTATCAATATTTCTTATTTACTCTAAATACTGCTACAAGTGGAACCGCAGACCAAAGAGGTTATGTATTCACGAATGTAGCATTTGATGTAAAAGGGGCGGGACTTTATATTTCAAAACTTTTAGATAATAAAAGTGCTTTGTCTGACATTGTCCGTTTTAACCATGCTGGGGGTATGCGGTTTTATGGTGCTTTGGATATGAACTCAAACAACATAAGAAATGGTGGAACAATTACTTCAACCGCAGGAATATCTACGACAACATTAACAACGAGCGACAAAATAACAACAGCATCAGGTAAGCCAATAATCATAGGCAATACAACGAAATCAGCAAATGGGGCGACAGGGGGCTTAGAATATACGGGACTGCTTCAAATATCGGAGGGGCACACTTACAAGCAATAACAACGGCGGATGCTTATCCAATATTTCAATTATTGAACTGGGCACACGACAATATAGGCTTAAGTTTTGATGCTTATTATGATGGCGCAAACTGGAAATCAAGCCTCCTTGGCTATACAAAAACTCAAACAAACTTGCTTTTAGCTATAAATCAGGAATAGCAGCAGGAAGCAATATAATATGGTCTGAGGAGATGAATATAAGCACAGCAGGATTACTAACTGCGAATGCGGGGATTACATACACTGGCACACTAACGTCAGTAACGAATGCCAGTGGAGCGAAAATAGGAATTCAGGGACTAACAGACGGAACAAACGCAAAAGGGATATTTCTATGGGATACCACCAATACAAGTTGGGGAATTTATGCGGCATCTGGCGGAGGTGGAAACACTAGAAGTTTGGCAAATGGTTTAGCCGTTTCAGGAAATGTTTTTGCTTCGTATAGTTTTCGTTTTAGGGTTGCTAATGATTCTACGATGGGTTTTATATGGGAGAATTCAGGGGAGCAACTATTAATGTCATTGAATGGCGCAAACGGCACTTTATGGACAAAAGGATTAATAACGGCGAATGCGGGAATTACATATTCTGGGTTGCTAACGACCACAACTAATAATGGAGCGAAAATAGGAATTCAAGGACAAACAGACGGGACGAATGCGAGAGGAATATTTGTATGGGATACTGCTGATTCAGCATGGGGGATTTATATGACTCAGTCTGGAGCAAATAAAGCGTTAAATGGAGGAACAGCACCAGCAGGAGGAGTAGGAGGAGGAATAACTTCTTATGCTATTATATTTAGAGTGAATAATTCTTCAACGAGTGGGTTCATATGGGAGAATAGTTCAAATACTGCTGTAATGTCTTTGAAAGCAAGCGATGGACAATTATGGGTATTGTCTAATCCAATTCAATATTCAGACAGGAGAAAAAAAAGAAGATATAAAGGAATGCTTAGGCTTAGATTTTATTAATAAGTTAAATCCAGTCTGCTATCGTATGATTGATGATTGAAAAAAATGTAGGACTGGCTTAATAGCACAGGAATTAGAAGAAATACTAACAGAAATGAATATGCTAGATTTTGGCGGTTTTATAAAAGAAACAATTATGGTTCCGTGTCAAAGCAAAGAAAAGAATGCGAATTGAAAGGTGTGAGTGTTAATCCAGAAGATGTCAAATGTGTTGATAGTGGTGATGTCGGTTATGGTATAGGTTATTCCGAGTTTATCGCCCCGTTAATTAAATCGGTTCAACAATTATCAGAAAAGTTAGTTGATTTAGAAAAAGAAAATAAAACTTTACTTAATATATTATAAGACCAAGCAAACCAATTAGCAGAAATCAGAGCAGTCGTTTTTTCAAATGTCCAACAATACGCGACTTCATATATCGCCACATATTAAGGGTATGGATGGCGAACTAACTCCAGAATTAAAGTCTCGTGTTCTTGAAGTAGAACTAAAGACTGAGGAAAAAAAAGTAGAGCACGAATTGGAAGATAACTGGAATTGTTGTTGTATAAAAAACAGACCGACCGACAGCCGACTTATTAAATACTTATTTCAAATGGGTATCATTATTGCCATTATAACCCTTTGTATCGTAAGGCTATCTGAAAAGAACTTGCAGTGCCAGGTTGCTAATACTTATGTCGGTATTTTAACTTTACTCATAGGAATTTGCCTTCCATCGCCTTCTTCAAGTAAGAAGTGAAACCCAGTTTTTGTGAGCGAAGCGTCACAACACACCTTCGGTGTTTGTGTGTCCTTTTTTCAAAAAGGCGAGCATTCATATAAATGTATTTTGTACCAAGAACTATCGCCGGCACAGATTAACGGCATGGTTTCATCAAAACTAACACACCAATCACTCATAGGCTTATACACACATTTAAATTTAGTTTCTATTCCTTGCTTTATACAATAAGCACAACTCTCATTCTTTTTTTCGCTTACCCGCGAGTAAAAGTCGCAGGCCGTCCAAGCTAACACAGACCCGACAAATATTAATAAAATTTTTATCATCTTATATCTATATTTATATATTTTAACCACAAAGCACGAAGTGGCGAAGCAAGCGTACTCAGAATGACGGAGCACAAATACCAAAAGATTATTTTTCTGAGCAATGATTTGTTGGAAGCAAAACAATTAATAAAAATATTCAAATGTCATTCACACCAACCAGAATGAAAGTAAAATTTATTCATTATACAAACGACCAGACGGAAACCAAAACCAGAATTCTTTATATGGACAGAATTGGAATTATCGGCACATTCGCTGATAGTAATATAGCAAACATTTCAAACCTTAGTTATAATTTAGGTGTCGTCGGATGGACGGACGGACAATATACATTTGAAGTCCTTGAAACTGACAGCGGAAATATTGATACAGGAAATTTAGCGGGAAGAATTGTTGTGTGTTTGGAATTTCTTGCTTAGAATATACACGATGCAAAAAATCAATAATGTCAAGGTGAAGCCTCAATATCAATATATTATGCCACCACAGCAGGGACAGCCACAAGCACTGCCATTAGGAGCACCACCACAAGCACCGCCATTACCTAATTTAGGAGATGAAGCACCATTGAAAACGAAAGAGCAATATGAGGAAGAAAAAAAGCAAAAGCAGAAAGATATTGAAACACTGAAATTAGCAGGATATACAGATAAGTTCATAAAAAAGATGAGTCGTAAAGACTTACAAAAAGCCAGTCAAGATATTCAGACGGCTATAGCCACAGCGTCATCTTTAGAGGAACAGAAAATGCTAGCAGAAGAATATAAAGAAAAACTTGAAAAGGAAGAAAAGAAAGCAGAAGAAAAGGGTAAGCATTTTGAAAATTTACAAATTAATCAATTTTTAATCTCTGCATTTCAAAAACTTATCACCCAAACATTACTATAAAAGAGTTAGCACAGGCTTTAAAAAAGAGACTAGATAGTGATGGACATAAAAAATTAAATTACAAAGACACTTCAAAGTGGATAATTAACATGATTAAAAGGTTTAATATTGATGTTGGAAATGAAAAGGAAAACGTAAAAAGAAAAGTAGCGGATTATGCTAGATATGAAGAGTTTATGGGTATTAATGAACAAAAAGGGAATGGCGCGAAGACATTAGAAGAATTAATTGATAAGGTATTTTCAATAAAAATAATTAAAAAATATCTATCCCGCAATGATTGGAGGCACACAATGAATAAAAAGGACTTTGTAAAAACTCTAGCTAGCAAAATGACTTTTGACCCAAATGTAGATAAACAAGTTTCAAATGATTTGAATATTGACGAGGGAATGCCCCAACCGCTACCCCCGAGCGTCGCGGAGACAACCATACCCCCGAGCGTCGCGGAGACACCGCTACCCCCGAGCACAAGTTCTGCGGAGCCACAGCAACCACCAAATCTCCAACTGGTTGGAGATAACGAGCAACAGCCAGAAGAGCAACAGGGTGAGGGGCGGGGACTAATGACCAATGAAATAGACGACATAATGAAAAAATATGGATGGTATCTCGGAGCAATAGCCAGTGATGAAATCTACAAGTTGAAGCCCGGAAGCAGAAAACGATACGGATTTATTATGAATACCCAAAAAAGTTCGCAACCCGGAGCACATTGGATGGTGGTTTATATAGATTTAGATAAAGATAGGTCCGTGGAAGTGTATGACCCTTTAGCACTTTACGAGCCAACTGAAGACTTTCAACAACAAATGAAACGGCTAATAGACAAAAGCCATCCAAGCACATACCTGCTTATGAAAGTAAATAAAGTAAAAGAGCAGAGCGATACGAGCGACACGTGTGGATGGTTTGCTATGAGATTTTTGATTGAAAGAAGTAAAGGCAACCGCTTTAAGTTTGCTAGTGGATATACAGACCTTAAAGAAGAAGAAGCGGAGAAATTAAAAGCATAGAATGGGTATGGTAATTTTGATACCTACATATAAAGATATTCAAAACCAATATCATCAAACCATTTAATTAATTTAGATGCTACATCTTCGTCGTATTTTATACGGAGTAAATGATATCCTTTTTCTTGACAATATGTATTTTTTACTTGGTCATATTTTTTTGTTTTTTCAAATGCTTTTTCTGCTTTATCTTTAGAAATTCTACCAAATCTAACGGGTTCAAAATGTTGTATTCCATCATATTCAATAAATATTGGTTTCGCATTATGTTGTAATATGAAATCCCATTGTAATAAATGTTTAACCTTAACTTCGTATGTGATATTGTATTGAAAATTAGTGCTAAAACCTTTTAATATCTCCATTATTTTTAATTATCCGCCTGAACAATTCATTTTTTTTGAACAATTATTACAACACTTTTTTGACTCACCCTTTCTACTTCTTGAAAAATATTCTTCCTTTATCTCACTATGACATCTTGAGCACTTTCTTAAACTCATAATTATACATATATATGCATAGAATTTTAAATAAAATATTATTTATATAATATAACAATGGATTACAAGGGAGGAAGAAGTTCGGGTATCTATTACATAAATTAAAAAAAAAAGAATAACGGGAACAGACAGCGACTTTACACACGAAGTCAATATGGAGGGACTAGACAATCCCACACATTGTAAAATTCTTCATATCTATGTTCCAAAATCTTATTATTCAGTTGCCTCTCCATATAATACTTTTACATTATCCGAAGACGGGTATGAGGCTTTAATTACGATACCTGAGGGAAACTACACAATGAACAATATAAAAAATAAGTTGTCGGAGGTGGTAACCGCAGACAGCCCAAATAATTATACTTATGTTGTATCCAGTAATAATACCAACATAGACCCAGAGGATGGTAAATTAACATTCAGTGTGTCTGAGAATAAAGGAATTCAACCTCGGTTTATATTTGATGCTGATACCCGTATTCACGAGGTAATGGGTTTTGATAGAAATTCAACATATTTCTTTACTAATGATTTTATTAAATCGCCAAATGTGATTATTTTTATTGGCGAAAAACTCTGTATCTTCAATCGGACTTAGTAGGGGAAGGTGATAATCATGTGCTACAAGAAATATACACTGCCAACGAAATTCCATTTGGAGCCGTTATATACGACGGAAGTGGGTCAGAGTATGGTAAGAAATTATCAACCAGTTCAAATAATGTATATAGGTTTTATCTTACAGACGAAAACGACCAAGCAATTAATCTTAATGGGTTAGGTATTGTTATGACATTATTAATTTACAGAGAGACAAATTATTTTAATTTATTTACATCATTTTTCACTTGTTAAAGGTTAGGTAAGGTAATTAATTTAATTTTGGAATTATTTTTTTTTCTATAAATATATTTTGGTGAATTAGTTAATTTTCACAACTGCCTAAAAAAAACAAAAATGCCAACTCAACACGGCGGAGAATTAGACTTCAGTAAGACTGATTATATCAGCGGTTCGTATCGCCTTAACAAACCAACTCCTCGCGAAGGAGCAGGAAATGTTGCTGTTACTTCAGCGGGCGGTCAGGAAAGCACATTTGACCTTATCAGTCGCCCATTTAACTTGGCAAAGTCGGTGCTGAGTTTCACTTACGCCCCAGGTGCTTCAGGAGTTGCAGATAGACACAATCGTATTTTTATGGATTGTTTGAGTATGATTAGACAGATTCAACTTCAAACCCGTAGTGGTGTTTATTTGTGTGATTTGAATAATGTCGGAACTATTATGAAAATGATTTGGAAGCCTGAGACTTCATTGAAGGACTTTTTGGCACTTGAGAACCATGGATCGGCTAATGGTGTAGATTGTATGCTTCAAAAGTGTAATGCTGATGGACGTGCAACAACAGCCTTTACTGCTAACGTGTATGCTGGTCAACAGGCAAATGTAGCGACTGTAGCTGGTAGTATTGATACCGATGGCCACCTTCAGGCAACATTAAACCGTTTTGGTAATGCTATTGCTGGGGCTATCGCTCCTCCATCACTTAATGCACGAAGACATGATGATACTTTGCTGACAACTGGAGCGGGTGCTTTGTCTGCTGTGAATGTTTCATACACTGAGGCGAAGTATCTTGAGGGAGGTATTGGTGGTGCTAACACAGACCCCATTATTTATGTGAAGATTCCATTGTCTATGATTTACAATACTATTTTCGCACTTGATAAGACTATTATGTTTCCTGAAATTCTGACCATGCGAATTGTTTGGGCGGCTAGTAACAGAACTGTTTATCACGTTGGTGGTGTTGATGCTAATACAGGTCTGGCTACCACTATTAACACAGCAAATCAAGGTTCTTTTCCTTGCACCACTAATTCGCAGGTTACAAACTTAAACTTGTTTCTAGCGGTTGAAACAAATCCTGATGTTATCCAGTCTATTCAACAAAAAGTGAGCAGTGCCGAAGGTATGTCTTTTACGATTGACTACCCATACTCATACAAAAACACAATTCAGGCATCTACAAGTCAGAACATTATTATGAGGTTCGATAGAGGACACGGACGGAGAATTAAGAAAATTTACCATTCAGCATTTAATAATGAAGAAACAAAGAATACCGCGTATGATAACGATAATAGGAATGGTTCAAAGATTACTTCCTTCTGTACTACCCTTGACGGGTCTAGACTTCAAGAATTTAATATTAGCACTGCTAATACAACCCTTGAAGATTACATGTATCTAAAAAATAAGATTGAAGGCAGTGCTTGGGTAAATAGCAATGTCTATCAATACAACTGGTTCTGGGTGGATACATTTGACAACACTCGCCCGCTTTGGAGTAAAGACCAGAATGAAATTAGTGGGCTTGACCTTTCTCAAGAGAGACGCTGGGAGATGACGGCTACTACTGCAAATGTTGGTCTCAATCATTACACTCTTGCTATCACTCAACGAGAGGTTCAAGTCAAGGCAAATGTTATTACTATTTCATAATGGATATGAACAGATTTCTGAATAAAATATCAAAGATTTAAATTTTTTATTTTATATATAAACTCGTTATATAAACAAACTCGTTCGTTTTGTACACAATATGTCTCACCAGAGAAATTTAATCGCACAAAATCCAGACGGAGATTTTATAAACGTCAGGGTTGGATATGATGGTGGTATTAAAACTGATAATATGAAAACTGCTTTTGGAGAAACACTAGTTGGACAATTAACTCCAGTTGTTCAGGAAATCTTTCCATACACTATTAATACAAGGGTATGGACCAAAACAGAAACAAAATCTTCTGTGTCATTTTTGAATAATATGGCAGAATTAAAAACTCAAGCAGATAACACGGCGAATGCTATCCTAACAAGTAAAAGAAGAATAAAATATCGGACTGGTATGGGAGTTGTTGGTCGCTTCACTGCTAATATGGACAACTGATGACACAAAATCCTATTATTCGTGTGTAGGAATTGGTGAAAGTGATTTTTCAAATGGTTTTTATTTTTATAAAACTAATGTCTGGATGAGTATTCTACATGCCAAAGGAGGGGCTACAACTTATATTCAACAAGCAAACTGGGATGACCCGTGCAATGGAACAAAAGATATGCCTGTTATTGATTGGAGTAAAGGAAATGTATTCCAAATTCAATTTCAATATTTTGGCTTTGGTGCAATAAGGTTTTCAATTGAAAATCCTACAACAGGCGAATTTCAAGTCCATACTATTAAATATGCAAATGCCAACACAGGTGTAAGTCTAAGAAATACTACTTTACCATTTACTGCACTAATGAGGAATGATTCTGCTACCGGAATTCAAACTCTTAAAACAGCGAGTGTTGGATTATTTATTGAAGGGAGTAATACGATAAACACAAGTATAACAAACGAAGTGGAAGGAAGTAAAGCAGCAAACACAACTGAAAGCCCTATTATTAGTATCAGGAATAAAGCAACATTTGATGCTGCTGGTGCTAATTTAACAAATTATTCAAATGTTTATCACACTTTGATAAGTATTACGAATGAAGATAGTAAGGCGTGTGTAGTAAGAATGGTAATAACTATTGAATGGAACACTAACTGGAGCGGGTTTTGCAGATGTTGATACTAAGTATTCAATTGTAGATACTGATACAAAGGCGAGTGTCGTTGCCAACGGAGCAACAATTTTTAAACTTTACGTAAATTCTCAATCAACTCAACAAATAAATCTTAGAAATTATGATATATATCTGTCTCCTAGTGATGTATTAACTTTTACACAGAAATCCGTTGCTACTGCTAATAATGGTTCAAATGTTAATGTTATCGCTAATTTTATTGAGGATCAGTGATACAGAAAGAAAAAAAATAACAAAAAACAAAACAGAAGGTAATGTGATATTAGAGATATTTTTTACCGCATCTTTATTATTAAAATAAGGTTGTTGAATTAAATATTCAAGGTATGGTTTATCAATCTTAGCGACTTCTTCGATTTTCATTTTTTTTAATACTTACCATATTGAAGAAAAATATCGGTTTCATTTTGCTGGTCTTCTTTCTTTAATATACATCCTTCTTCTGTACATGTAGCATTCGCTATCTCTTCACCTACACAAGTGGCTTCGCCACGTTGTGACGCTTCGCTCACATTCGCCTTGATTTCAGTGATACTGGTCTCTTTTAAATCAGTCGCCGTAAATGGTGTGCTTGGTTCCTCCATTATTATTTTTGCTAGTGTAGCCTCCAATAGAATAACTGCATTCACGTTGTCGTCCCTTGGCTTGTATTGCTCATAGAAAGAAACAATGTCGGGCTTAGTCCATTTAATTGTTGGCTTTTTTATTTCGCTGTCAAGGTTCCATTTTTCAATTTCATTTAAGTAGTCTTGTTTGGTGTTCAGGTCAGTCATTGATATATATAAAGTAAATATTAGTTTTATTGTAAATATTTTTTTACTTCACTTTTAATGTCTGTAAATTTATCAAACCACGGCTGTTTCATAACCCATTCAAGATATGGTTTCTCAATGGTATCAACATTTTGAATTTTTTTTCCTTTGTATTTGCCAAACGGAAAAACATCGGTCGGCTTTCCTTCTCTACTTTTTTCAATTGCTTTAATTTCTTCATCAATCATCTGTTGGACATCTCTTACCGAAAAGAATTCCTTATTCTTCTCAATTGAAAGTCGTCCAAATTTTTCAGATAGTCTGGTGAGGGTGGTCATTGGTCTATATAGATTGGTAAAAAAATTTTATGGAAAAAATTAATTAATCAAACTCGCAATAGGGAGGACTTTTAATTTTTTCAAAAAAGATAACTAAGTTCAGGACACCTAGAAAAACTAAGAAACAGGTTTTAATGTCTCTTCGTGTTGATTTGAAAAAAGATCGATAAGTTATCTTTTTTTAGAGTTTGAGAGAAATTGAAATATGGACTATTTAAGGCTTAATGATTGTTATATTTAATTTGGATAAAATTATGTATACTTTTGTTGAAATTAATAGTAAGACGAATTTAATATAAAAATAGCCTTATTTTATATAAAAGATAAGTGTCCTATAGTGGTACCTATAGTAGTTTATAAATGGAAAACTTTCAATGCAGTTAAGTTAAAAGACATTGATGATCTGTTTCGTGATATATATCTATATAATGAACAAAATCTCGAATGCAGTGCTCGCGGATATGAACGAATTATTCAATACATAAATATTCAAATTATCCAAGAAGACGGAGGAGGTTGTAATTCTTCAGGTAAGGACTTGAAAAATAAAACAGACGAAGGAATTCATATTAATCCAAGGAGTAAGGATAATAATTGTTTTTTCTATGTTGTTAAGGATATATTAAATCTACCTATGAAAGGAAAATCAAAACTCAATAAAAAAGTATGTAATGATATTAGGCAAGAATTCAAACTAGAGTCTAATACTCCGATACCTTTATCAGTCGGCTTTGAAATCTTAAAAAAATATTGTATTGAAGGAAAGTATTTTGAATTAACTGATGCAACAAGCAAACAGACATTCAAAAACTATGAAGACCCTTTGATAACCGCGGATGTGCTTTGTTATCTACTCAAAGGACATTATATAACTTTCATAAAAAGAAACAAAAATAAGTGTCCAGATTGTTATAAAGAGTATTATAATAA
The DNA here is from genome assembly GCA_019918135.1 of Paulinella micropora. Lineage (NCBI taxonomy): Eukaryota > Cercozoa > Imbricatea > Euglyphida > Paulinellidae > Paulinella > Paulinella micropora. The sequence goes on along the minus strand of WBZZ01003799.1, from coordinate 390,133 downwards.
TCATAAATGTAATAATAAAAGAATTTCTTATGTAAGAGCGAAACTCAGAAAGAAAGAAAATCAAGTGAGGTCTTTATTAACTACTTTTGAAGAGGCTAAGTATAATAATCAAGATGAGGTATTTCATTATGACTTAGAGACTTTTACAAATGAATACAAATTACACACACCATACATAGCTGGTTATACTATTTCGGATATCGGCTTTAAATATGTAACAGGCGATGAATGTATTCCTAAATTGCTTAATATAATTTTTGAATATGCGGATGATTTATGAAAAAGGAAACCAAAAGCGAAATTATATGTTAATGCTTTTAACGGGAGTAAGTTTGACCAACTACTACTTACAAAAAGAATTTATCAAAAGAAGAATAAAATATGCGACCCTTATGAATAATGATGCTATTATCTCACTAGAATATGAAAATATAAAATTCTGGGATTTAATATGTAAGCACACTGAGGGAAGTCTAAAAAAGAACCTTGAAACACTGGGATGTAATGTGTTAAAAGGAGACTTTGACCACGACCATGCGAAACGATGGGAAGAGATGGACGACAAAACAAAAAACGAATGTTTAACATACTTAGAAAAAGATGTTATGGGACTAAAGGAACTACACGACACACTAAATAATCAAATATATAAAGAACACAAAACTAACTTAACTGCTTACATATCTACTTCGTCTCTTACTTGGAACTTATGGAAAAAGAAGATAGATGGTAAATATATTATTCAACCACCAAATTTAAAACAAGAAAAAGATTTTAGAAGGGCTGTATATGGTGCTAGAACTTATCCAAGCAAAAGACGATTTATTTCAGAGCAATATCAAAAATACGTAAATGGTGAAATTGGGTTTGATGAGATTGTAGATTATCTTATTGATGCGGATGTAGTCTCACTTTATCCAACTGCAATGCTTGAATTATCTATGACTGGAGAAATAAAGGAATGTGAAGGAGAAATGAAAGGGAAACTCGGAATATATAATGTTGATTATGTATCTGCAAAAAATATATTACATCCGCGGGTTCCTTATAGAGATAGTAAGGGGTGTTTAAAATGGGGGTTAAGAGATATGAAAGACCAATGGCTTACTTCTGTAGATATTGAAGATATGATTGAACTTGGCTACCAAGTCAAAATCAATCGTGGATATTACACTGAAGAAGCTGAACCAGTATTTAAAGAATATATTTTGGACTTATTCAAGAAAAAACAAAATTCAAAGAAAGGCACACCGCAGTATTAATTAGCAAAGTTATTTATGAATGCTTTATATAACTTATATGGAAAGACAATTCAAAGACCAATTAATTCTGTAAGTAAATACATAACAAAAAATCACGAGTATTGGAAATTCTGGGCTAAACACGTAATAACTGATATTGAAAAGTTTGAAGATGCTAATGGTGAATTATGGTTAATCAGTGGTATTCCAAGAGATGAGCAAGAAGAAGAAGAAAAAATTACAAAACCAACTCACTAGTATGGAGCTTTTATCCTAGCATACAGCAGACGGATTATGTATAAGTATATGACTGAAGCAAACCCAGTCAACGACCCTGACCGAGATTATTATTATACAGACACAGACAGCATTCAAAGCCACATAAGAAACATTGAACGGATAAAGAGATTTATAGATAAAGCAATCGGCGGAATGGATGATGACCTTGGAACAGATTGTAAAATAATAAGGGGAATATGGGTAGCACCAAAATTATATATGTTGGAGTATGTAAAAAAAGATGAAGAAAAAGGTAAAACTCATTTCCACTTTAGAGGAAAAGGTTTGGATTTGAAAAAATTAAATCCAACCGCTTATGAATTAATGGATAAGGGTGAAAGTTTAACTAATACCAGAGACTTTATAATGAAGAAAATACATACTCGCAGAAACAGCAAACAACAACATATTGAACACTTTAGCATACAACATCAAAAGAATGTTGTAAAAGTAGTTAATAAAACAAGATGGTGCGGACGTGAATTTTATACAGATAATGATAGTATCCCTTACGGATATCAAATGATATTTTAGAATCGCGCTCTCGTTTCACTCCCGCTTATTCTAAAACATCGATGTTTATCAACAAACGAGAATGAGCGAAGCGAATGAAAGTGTAGTTGATAAATATCAATAATTAATTTTTTCCATAAAAATTTTCCAATCTATATAAACACTAGCCTATAGTCTAGTGTGTTATAACAATTTTTTACGAAAATTTTATATAGACCAATGACCACCCTCACCAGACTATCTGAAAAATTTTGGACGACTTTCAATTGAGAATAATAAGGAATTCTTTTCAGTAAGAGATGTCCAACAGATGATTGATGAAGAAATTAAGGCAATTGAAAAAAGTAGAGAAGGAAAGCCAACTGATGTTTTTCCATTTGATAAGTATCGCGGAAAGAAGGTGTCAGATATTGCTACCATTGAGAAACCATATCTTGAATGGGTTATGAAACAGCCATGGTTTGATAAATTTACAGACACTAAAAGTGAAGTAAAAAAATATTTATAATGACATTTTATTCACCCGCTACGCGGTTTCATAAAACATCGTTTTTCTTTTAATTATTTTTTCTTAAATTTTTTTCCGATGTCTTAGAATATAAACGAAGTGTTATAGCAAAATCCGCGAGCGAATTTTTTATAAGCGAGAGTGCGTAGCCTGAAGCGCAATTCTAAAATATCATGACTGACCTGAACACCAAACAGGACTACTTAAATGAAATTGAAAAATGGAATTGATGGCAAAATTAACAAACCCACGATTAAATGCTAAACCTGACATTGTTTCTTTCTATGAACAATACAAGCGGAGGGATGACAATGTGAAAGTAGTTATTCCATTGGAGACCATAACGGACAACTCCAACGTAGTTGAAGATTCCAACGTAGTTGAAGATGCGAGCTTCGGTCAGCAAGAAGAAAGCACACCTTTTAAGACAACTGATTTAAAAGAGACTGGTATCACTGAAATCAAGGCTAATGTTGGCGAAGAAATAGCGAATGCAACATACAGAAGAAGGATGTATATTAAAGAAAGAAGACCAGCAAAATGAAACTGACATTTTTCTTCAATATGGTAAGTATAAAAAAATGAAAATTGAAGATGTTGCTAAGATTGATAAACCATACCTTGAATATTTAATTCATCAACCTTATTTTAATAACAAAGATGCGGTAAAAAAATATTTGTGATGATATTACATTGTCTTCCGTTTTTTTTTTGCTTTCCGTATCACTATCTTTAATAAAATTAGCGATAACATTGACATTTGAACCATTATTGGCAGTTCCAACGGATTTCTGTGTAAAAGTCAATACATCATTAGGAGTCAAATATATATCATTATTTCTAAGATTTATTTGTTGAGTTGATTGAGGATTTACATAAAGTTTAAAAATTGTTGTTCCGTTTGCGATAGCACTCGCCTTTTTGTCAGTATCTACAATTGAATACTTAGAATCAACATCTGCAAAACCTGCTCCAGTTAGTGTTCCATTTAATACCATTCTTACTACACACGACTTACTATCTTCATTTGTAATACTTATCAAAGTCGGATAAACATTTGAATAATTTGTTAAATTAGCACCGCCAGCATCAAATACCGCTTTGTTTCAGCAGACTGGGACGACCCGTGCGATGGAACTTCGGCTATGCCTGACTTAGACTGGAGCAAAGGAAATGTATTTCAAATTCAATTTCAGTATCTTGGGTTTGGTGCTATTAAGTTTTATATTGAAAATCCCATAACAGGATTTTTTCAATTAGTTCATATGATTGACTATGCGAATGCTAATACTGGCGTAAGCCTGCGAAATACAACATTACCTTTTACAGCAGTAATAAGAAATGATGCAGCGACTGGAATACAAACTCTTAAAACAGCGAGTGCCAGTTTATTCATTGAGGGAACGAATACAATAAACACAAGTATAACAAACGAAGTGGAAGGAAGTAAAGCAGCAAACACCACTGAAAGTCCTATTATCTGCTTGGTCAATATAAACTGCGGCACCTCCTTTACAATGCGCAATATTCATTCCTGTTATATTTTTGTAAAAATAAAATCCATCAACGATTTCATTTCCTATTCCAATATATGAATAGTAATCTTTTGCATCATCCGTTGTCCATATAGCAGTAAAGCGGGCGAGGACACCTGTTCCAGTTCTATATTTTATTCTCCTTTTACTTACCAGTCTAGCATCTGCCGTAGCATCAGCAGTTGTTTTCAATTCAGCAATATTATTCAAAAATGGCACAGACGATTTTGTTTCTGTTTTTGTCCATATTAGTATTCATGGTATATGGAAAGATTTCCTGTAAAACTGGTGTTAATTGACCTACTACTGCTTCGCCAAAAGCGGTTTTTGAATTATTTGTTTCAATATCACCATCATATCCGACCCTGACGTTTATAAATTCTCCGTCCGGATTTTCTGCGATTAAGTTTCTCTGGTGAGTTTTCATTGATATTTTAGAATCGCGTTTCGTGCTCCGCACTCTCTCTTATTCTCAAACGTCGTTTTCCTATATTATACGAGAAAAACTATTTAATCTATTAATTTTTTTAGAATTGCGTTTCGTGCTGTCGCACTATCACTTATTCTTAATTTTTTTTTTTTTGTTTTTCACGATTTTTATCAACAAACGAGAATGTGAGCACAGCGTCACAACATCCCTTCGGGACTTGTGAGTGAAACGAATGAAAGTAGATAAATATCAACTCATCAAAATTTCAACTCCCCGTTGAAGAACGGCAAATGTGTAATTGTTAAGATTAGTTATGCCAGCACCACTCGCATCATTACCTGTATTTGAAACGAATTCATATCGCCTCTCAGTGTCTAGGCTTAAACCGCTCACCTCATAGCCGTCTGTGTCCCTATCGCACAGCGGGCGGTTATTGTCTCAAGTATCTACGTGGAACCAGTTGTAATGATAGACATCGCTGTTTAGGATAGCACTTCCCTTCAACTTATTCTTCAAAATAATATAGTCCTCATTTTCCTTTGTGTCAATATCAAACTGCTGGAGACAAGAGCCGTCAAGGGTTGTATAGTATTTTAAAACCTTTACGCCAGATCTGTTGTCGTTATAAAAAGAAATATTAGCACTCTCAGTGAAATGAAAGGCGGAAGTATAAATACGACGAATTCTTTCACCCTGCCAGCGGTTCATCTTAATAACATAGTTCTGTTGGTTTGTTTGAAGACTTTGCTTCCAAGCGATAGGATACTCAATCTTAAATGGAAAGCCTTCACCTGCAATCTTTTGTTGGACACCGAGGATGACGTTTGGGTCAGTCTCAACAGCAAGGAATAGATTTAGGTTAGAGACGATAGCACCAGCGGTCGTAGCGGCAGCACCAGTGGAAATAGAACTTACATCAGTGCCATAGAATGAAGAGCGGTTGGTTTCAGCCCATACAATCCGCATATCCAAAATTTCATTAAATCCAATAGTCTTATCCAGTTCAAAAATAGTGCCAAACAGCATACCCAAAGGAAACTTAACATTAATAACAGGGGTGGCACCATTGTTAATAGTTCCACCTTCAAAATACTTAGCCTCCTCAAAAGGAACATTTTGCAAACTATAATCCCCCGCAGTGCTATCGGCGAGAGCGGTATCATTATTACGGCGGGCATTAACAAGTGGCACTTTGTAATATCCTTGAACTGCAGCGACCAATCCTGCAGTATTGCCTGCAGCAGTAATTGCCGCTCTTTCCGCTACGGTTCCAATTTCAACTTTTCCAGCATTACACTTTTGAAGCATAGCACCGCTACCCGCACCAGCACCATGGTTTTCAAGTGCCATAAATTTTTCATATTTAATCTCAGGTTTCCAAATCATCGTAGTGTATGTTGTGTGTGTTGTGTGTGCGTGTGTGTGTGTAACAGTTATTTGATTTTATTTTTTAAATTCAAACTGTAGTGTTTGTGTAAAATGAGGTGTAATAAACTGCAAAGGGGCACCCTACGCCAACCCCGCGCTGCCGACCCCGCCTCGCAGCGCGACAGTCGGCAGCGCGGTGGTTGGCGTAGGTGCCCCCCCCTACTGCTTCAGGTACACATGCACTGCGGGCCAAAACAACTCTCTATAATATCTAAATCTATCACACGTCGGCTCTGCCGGACCCGAAATCTTCTAAGCTGTAAAATCTGTGCAAGACTTCCATATTTGTTGCGTGTTCATTGATTGATGGTAGTAACATCAATGTTATAAGTAAAAAAGGTTGCTCATGACAAAACAAACTTTATTCCTTAAATATTATTTCGCCTGGCTTTGACTTACAATGTAGGTGACTCTTGATTGTGTTAAAATTATGTTCCAGGAACGTAGCGTTTCGAGAATTGCTTAATTATTAATAGGTTCCACACTGTCAGTATTAATCATCCTCATGATATTACCATGATTTAAAACTTCAATTTAATATTTCATTATGAAAGACCGTTAGGTCAACCCTCACGAAGCTCAGGAACCTTACAAAGAAATTTAATAAGCAAAACTGAACTGACTCAACAACAAACCTCACTTGAGAAAAGGGAGCTTCGTGACTGACTCCAAGTGACCAGTCGATACCTCTGACGGTAATCGGTGGAGACCTCGATCGGCCCGCACTATAGTTATTCAAAATAGGTTATAAATTTTCCGGGGACTTTTTCCCACTGGGATATCTTTTTTAATATACTTGTTGGCGTTCCACTCATATTGGCGGCTACATGAAGTATAAATATTTCTTTAGGATTTTCCTTAGCAATAATTCATAAATTATTAAAATCTTAGTTACTAATAAATTGTAATATTTTATTATGAGGAAACATTTGGGAGGAATCGTTGGGTGTTACAATTATATTAGAACATTCAATTTGGCTAAAAGTGAGGGCACCTTTTATATCGAAATATATCAATCTATCTCTATTTATATAAAAATAAAATATAAATATGAATACTTGCTTTTATTGAGTAAAATACTGAATTAATTTATCTCATGAAAACATTTAAAGTTTTGAAATTATGATAGTCCTGATCATCCTGATGAAATAACCGTTACTTGTTACATACATAGCGGATTTAGTAATCTTAGCATAATATTGATTTCAAGTTTGATTTTTATTTACTTATAATGTAAATATATACTAATGATTGCAAACAAAATATTATATTTAATAAATTTAATAATTTAATTTTAAAGTTTAAAATTTAAATACTTATTTGAATTTTAAATGTAATAATTTTAATTAAATAACATAATATCGATTTCAAGTTTGATTTTTATTTACTTATAATGTAAATATATACTAAATGATTGGAAACAGAATATTATATTTAATTTATTTAATCATTCGATTTTAAATTTTAAAATTATTACTCGTTTGAATTTTATATAAATGTAATAATTTTAAAATTAAATTACGATCGAATCATATATTTTGACACGATCTTAATATATTTATTTTGCTGAATTTTCATAATTTATTATTATCTGCTGCTGCAATCAAATTACGCATATAATACAATTTATCTGAATTATAAATTCGATATTAATCTGAAAAAATGTTATCTATCAAACAATGAATTCACACAACTATGGGGGGTCATTTTTGCCGAAAATTTTAAGATAAAAAACTAATTTTTTCAAAACATTATAGAAATGATTCAAAACCTGTTTCTGGATTATATAACTGTCGACATTCAAGTGATGTCAACCAACCTATTAAAAAATGTCAACATATAAAAAAAGTTCAACTTATAAAAAAGTTCAACCTATTCAAAAAGTCAACCTATTCAAAAAGTTCGACACCGTTGAACTTTTTATACATATTCAACTTTGTTTATAGGTAGAACTTTTTTAATATGAAAATTTTTACTGTTGATCTTTTTTGATTCGTTTGAACTTTTGTCATACTATTAGGTCCGGTCGAACTTTTTGTATAGGTTGAACTTTTTATACTTGTTGAAATTTTTATTTTATTGTATATAAACAAAACTTATCAATTCAAATCATTGTGAGAAAAAAATCATTTAATATAATACAAGTTATGAACGAATTGATTGATGGATTAAAATTACAGAGCAATACAATGCCGATACTAGCGCGACACAAAAGTTAAATTCGTTCCCTTCTCAAAGGCCTTCAAAATCTCCTTCCGAAAAGTGCCAGTAATAGAAGAACTTGAGAAGAAAAAGAAAAAGAAGAAGAAGGAAGAAGAAAAAAGAAGACTGAGAAGACTGAGAAGAAGAAGAAGAAGAAGAAGAAGAAGAAGAAGAAGAAGAAGAAGAAGAAGAAGAAGAAAAAGAAGAAGAAGAAGAAGAAGAGAGAAAAAGCGTATTAAAATGACCCCCACGGCAGCGAGCAGCAAATAATGTACGTCTTCCCATTCCTTTGCGCACATGTCGCTTCACATATTAACAATTACGTCTGATCGAGCAAAAACTATGAAACACCGGCTCACAGGGCATTAAAAAAAAAATAAAAAAATAAATTAAAAAAAAACACACACACACTAATGATTAAAATTCCAAGTTTCCGAGAGAGAGAGAGAGAGAGAGAGAGAGAGAGAGAGAGAGTGAGAGAGAGAGAGAGAGAGAGAGAGAGAGAGAAAGGCTTGAAGAAAAGAAAGAATAAAAAAGAAAAAAGAAACAAAAAGAGAGAAAACGATTAGAATAAAAAGATAGAAAAAGCAGGTGACGCAGACAAAAGAAAATACGAGAAAGGGTTTAAGTAAGAAATGAGCAAAGAAAACAAAAAGAAAAAAGTAAAGATAAAAAAGAAAGAAAATTAAAGAAAGAAAAGAGAAGAAACAAAAAAAAAAAAAAAAGAAACAGAATTTGAAAGAATTCGAAATAAAAGAAAAAACTTCCAGAAAAGAAAAGAAAGAAAGAAAGCAAAAAGACACAAAAGAAAGAAAGAAAAGATAGCAAGAAAGAAAAGAGAAAAAAACGAATAGAACGAAAAGAAAAGAAAGAACAAAAAGCAAGCGGATGGTAGAGAGAGAGAGAGAGAGAGAGAGAGAGAGTATAATGGAAAGAAGGATGCAAGGAAGAACTGAGAAAAGAAGACATGTGAGCTCGTGTTGTCAGGTCGGACGCAGGAACGCCGGCGCCATCCAAGCTCCTGTCTGGAAAAGAAAAAGATGCAACAAAGAAACGTCAAAAAGACCTGTTTTTGCGTAGGATTAGTTAACTGCTTCGGATGTCGACGTACCTGTGCAGGGAGTCCCTCGACAAACACAAATTATCTATGGTGAAGAGAACAAACACGTACCAACGACATTTTCCACGAACAGTCTGGGTTGTGTGGAAAAAAAAGGGTTGCTTGGATTTCAGTTTGAAAAAAAATGGTTGCCAGCGAAAGATGGCCGGCCTATTTTAGTAAAAGAAAAATACGATTTCTACGATTTCTGCGACGACAAAGTTTTTTCCTAAAATGGGGCCGGCCGTTTGCGTGGGAAAAATTTGAACAGTGTGGTGCAAACCTTCGTTGGGCAAGATGTCGTTGGCAGGTTCTTGCTCTCTTCACCATGTTGTGTATCACAGGTACGTCGACATCTCATCCGACTCAAGAACAGGTCTTTTCGGCTTTTCTTTGTTGCATCCTTTTTTTTTTTTTTTTTCAGCCAAGAGCTTGGATGGCTTTCCCGCGTCGCGCCAGCTGACAACAGGTCGTCTCTTCTTTCGCAGTTCTTCTCTTCCTTGCATCCTTCTCGTATATACTCTCTCTCTCTCTCTCCCTCTCTCTCTCTCTCAAAGTCCCTCTCTGTCTCGTCTTCTTGCTTGCTTCTTTGAATTTCAGAACTCTTTTCGTTCCATTCGTTTTCTCTCTTGTTCTCTTTCTTTTTCTTTTTCTTTCTTTTCTTTCTTTTTTTTCTTTCTTTCTTTCTTTCTTTCGCCCTCTTACTTGCTAATCCTTCCTTTCTTTCTTTCTTTTCTCTCTTTCTTTTCTTTCTTTTCTCTCTTTTCTTTCTTTCTTTTTTTATTTTCTTTCTTTTGTTCTATTTCTTATCTTTCGTTTCTTTCTTTCTCTCTCTCTTTTTTTTTCTTTCTTTCTTTTCTTTCCTTTCTTTTTCTCTTTTCCTTCCGAATTATTTTCC
>WBZZ01003799.1:330000-365000 GCA_019918135.1 Paulinella micropora | reverse complement strand
TCCATTGCAGACAGGGGTCGAAGAAGGTCGCACTGGGCCCCCAAGGAGGGTGAGGGGACGGATGGCTTGCCAGGAGATGGTTTTGGTGAGTATATGGCGCTGAATCGCTTCGACACCATTTTGAAATGTCTACGTACTGGCCCCCCTGCAACTGATGATGATCCTTTTTTGCCAATTCGAACATTCGCTGAAGCTGTTGACGCCAAGGCAAGGGCTGCAATCGTTCCTGGGGGGGGGGGGGGTAATTACTATCGATGAGAGCATGGGTCATACAGGGGAAGGTATGCCTGGCCAAATGTGTGTCCCCCGTAAGCCAATCCCTGTTGGAAGGGAATATCATACAGCGTGCGATGTCGAAACGGGGGTCTGTATCGCCGTGGAAATAGTGGAGGGTAAGGACAGAGATAAACACAAGGAGTTCGCCAAAGTCAAGAATTTCACTTTTCTTCCCGTATGCCGTTCGAAGAAGGCAACGGCCTTAAGGAAGCATGTAAAAAACTCATTCTTATGTCTCAGATAATAGTCTAACTCAAACCCAGATGCAAGACATTTGACGGTGAACTTGTACTTTTCCCCGTCCCACGATAAGGTATTCCACCAACCCTGAGTATCCATTGTTATGTGAACCCCAGGGTGGCGTTCTACCGCATTGTGGTTGTCTTTGAAATGGGGCACTCTCTTTATCTTATTCTTTAAGCACCACTCGCATCTCATTACTCGTTCCCTCCACTCTCTCCCCACTATCTTTACTCCCATATAGTTAGCCATTCGCTCCATGGTTTTTACCCCTCTGTGCTTACACATACGATGGAACACAGTGGCATGTATGTTTTCATGATAGTGAGGACGAACAACAGGACATAAAGCTTTACTACCTAGCGCTTTATCTCTCTTACTCTCAGCCCTCTCATCTTTCTCATGATCTATCTCAGTAGAGTAGGGTACGTATGTGTTAGGTACGTCACATCGCCAACCACAAATGCACGGTGACAATAAACAGTACACGTCATGGTATGTAAGTGGGTTGGTTTTCTGAGAAAGATGAGAGGTGGGTTGTCAAGCTTGTCCCCCCGGGTCCGACGTGACACTGTCATCATCGTCGGGCTCGGGAGTCTCACTTGTGATGGGGGGCATAGTAGTAGAGGTACTTGTGTGCTCATACCATTCGTTAGGATTGAGAGGTGGGGTGCCTTGTGGGCATCAAACACCGTCAAGCGGTTTGGGAGTGCTCTCCCTCTAGCCACGATTTGGTCTTCCGTCATAAGAATAGGCTTCCTGAGCATATCACTTGATTGTTTTGGTGTATGACAGCAAAGCCCTTACGAACTCATGCCAAAGTAGCCACTAACCCGTACTTTAGGTGCGGGTTGTAGGTAGTGTGGGCATCAAGGACATTGACTTCTTGCACATGAGCTCCCGACAGATTCATTAAAACTTTCCCTTTGTACTCGGTTCTAATGCTTCCTTTTGCTATGCGAAATTTCTGTGGAGCTCTCTTAAGGCTAACAAACGTAGACATATCTGGGGACTGTGTTTCGCTTGCACCACTATCGTCTACCCACACTAAATTGCTGCTGTCAGTTCTGTGGTCAGAGTTATTCTCCATCAACATGATAGAGCATTCAGAGTGTGGTTGTTCGGGGAATGAAGTGGTGGTGTCTGTGTCTGATGGGCTTTGGGGTTTGTCTTCTTCTGGAGGTCCACCCAACACATCCTCGAGATCCTCTACCTCCTTTACCATGTAAGGGAAAGAAGAAACGATGCCTCGTGCAAACGGGTTGTTGTGTTTGGTAGCAAGGGTAAGGACGCAATCATGCATAGCATAATATAATTCTGTATAGAATTCATCATATTCCCCCTCCTGGCTTGTAATCAATCCGTCTGTCACTGTTCTACTCTTAAGTCCCTGATTGAGAGCAGTAACCAAGCGTTGTATTTCTTCGATGGGAGGTAGTCCGCCACCTTTTAACACCCGCTTTCCGTCCCTTACCCAAACGTTGCTATCCTCAACTCTACCTGGCTCTCCCTCTTCCATGACCTTAGGGGGTCCAAATAAAGGTGATGAGAATGTGTCAGATAGTGCAGTGGTAGGTTGAGAAGACAAAGTGTGGGTCAAAGTTGGTACAGACAAAGTAGGTACAGACGGTCTACCCTCTACTGCTCCCCCTCCTCCTACTTCTACTTCCCCTACTCCTACACTTCCTACTTTCACTCCTACTCCCCCTGCTCCTACTCCCCCTACTCCTTACCCTATTTCTCCCACTCCTCCTATGGATGTAGTAGTGGTAGTGGTAGTAGTAGTAGTAGTAGTAGTAGTAGTAGTAGTAGTAGTAGTAGTAGTAGTGGTAGTGCAAAGAGATGTAGTTGCGTTGTTGGATTGAGCAGGGTTGTTGTTTGCTTTCCACAAAGTGATGTGTGTGAACAAAGTGGCGGGTTCGTAATACATAGCATCATGGGGGGAAGCAACCCTAGGTTCAGTTTTTCCTTGTACTTGCTCAATGTTTCACCTCTCTTCCTTTCTTGATCAACATGAAGTGAGCAAAAGTCATGGTCTATCAGTCTAGCAGCACACTTCCCACCCTGCACCCCCTTTCTCGCTGCTCCCAATCTCCACGAGCACCTAACTCCTGTGTCTGGCACTGTCGCCTCACACTGCTTACTGCTTGTGACATGACAGTCAACTATGCGTACTGGTCTACCGTGGAGGTTGAGGAGTGGGCCACCTACTTCTCGTAACGTGACTGGGTTGTATTTTTTCACGAGTAATTTTAAGTATCCTACCCTTGTACGTCTGAGGGCCCAATTCCCTTCCAAAGGTATGATTTGGTTTAGGGGAGTTGGGTCGCCAGCCATATCAAGGGTGGTCAAAAACTTATTCTCGTGAAGGGGTGGAATAGTGGGGCGAGTGTGTGTGGAGTCATTTTGTATAGATGATGCATGTCCTTTCTGCTCTCCTCTACGCACACCACCCTCAACACCTCCTCCCCCTCTACTTCTTGCGCCAGGTGGCTTAGATGCGTGAGATAAAAGTGGCATGGGGGTGTTGTTTGAGGGTGGGGGGTTGTCTTCCTCAACACACACACCACTACCATCTTCTCTCAGTCTCCCCAATTACTTAATTTCAGTCCTGAACTTTAGTATTTCCATACTATAACCTTTAGTAATTCATCTGAAAGTTATTTATCTGGAATTTCATGTTTTGAGTAGTGACGTGTAGTTTCAGTTTTGAGTAGTGACGTGTCACTTTTCCTTCCTTTCACAAAGGGCAATGACTGATTAAAGATTGTCTCTGCATTCAGACTTGTCTCTTTATTAATACTGTGACCGGACACTTGGCTTCACCGCCAGGAACCCCACTAACCTGTATGAACCGCAAAGCATTATGAATTTCTTAAAGGATAATACATATGTCACGTAGTACAATCTATAACTATCGTAACTATGGAAATAATGCAAAATAAAATTTTCAAGCGCTTCCCGTAAGGGGGGTTAAAAACTAAAAAAAATTATTGGCGGGTCTGTACTCTCTGAAGGGAGGGCCCCAGGTCTATCGACTCACGAGGAGCGATGAATCACCCTTCGACCAGATTTCCAATTTGGCCTCTTGATATATAAATATATATATATATATATATATATATATGTATATATATGTATATATATAAGCATGAGTATAAATATTACATAAGTCCAATACTATCAGTCGGGGAGATTTATCCGTGGAGCGCAGTTCAGGTTCCGGGGCTCTATGCTAACCCGGGAACACGAACGTACTCGGCATCGGGGCCATCAGATCACCACTGGGACACAGCGCAGATCCATCTTTGGAACTCGAACTATCTTCTCCTCCCCCCTGGACTGATCGAGATTATCACTATTACTGTTAGTACACAACGGAAGGGGGGAGAACGCAGGTGAAAGTCCCAACGTATGCGCGTTTGCGAAGTATCGCGTGAAGTCCAGTGCCCGGCGGACCGTCGCCAATTCACCTATATCACCCCCCTCAAAATAAAGTATGCGGAAAATTACAAAACTTAATATAAGCCACATCCGGGAGCGCAATTGAAAACGAATATAATATACTTTACACCACGTAAAATATCCGGTGCTCAAAACTTGAGTTCCTTTCCGAACTTAGCGAGAAATTCCTTCACCAACTTCACCGAGATTTGATCGGCCAAGTAATTGAATTTCTCGTACGTGAAATTTATTTTGGTAAATAAGTCTGCGATATTATCCTCCGTTGGTACCCGGAATAATTTTACAGCTCCCCTTTTGACCAACCTTTCGAGTAAGTGGTATCTTACGTCGATATGTTTGGTCCGTGACTCCCCCAATCCTCTTTCCGACAAGATGACGGTCCCCTCATCATCTTCGAATAAGGGGGTAAAACCTTTTGGGGTAATCCTATATCACGGAGGATCTGTCTCAGGGCAAATAGCTCCCTGACCGCTTCGTTAGCCCATACGGTCTCTGACTCGATGGTTGACTGTGCTATGACAGTCTGGAGTTTGGAAAACCAAGCAACAGCTGCCCCATTGAAGAGGAAGATATATCCAGAGCGGGATTTTCTCGTGGCTTTCTCCCCTGCGAAGTCTGAGTCGACGTACCCGACAAGTGGGTGCTCATCGACCAGCTTCTCTATACTAGCTATCACGGGGACGCAGAAGTCGTTGATGTCCATAGCCTCGCTTCGAGTACTTTTATGCTTGGTTCTCCGGGCGTGTTTCACGGGAAATCGGGGGGAAAAGGTAGTATATGGGGGGAAAAGGCAATGGTTAATCCGGCTTTTCTAAAAGGATTTTTGACTTAATCTCGTTTGAAATAATTTAAAGGCTGAACGGAATCGAAAACTCGAGTTAGTGAAGTCGAAACCTCGTGCAGAGGAGAATCTGATGAACCGGTCAAAAATAGTGACTTATCAACGGTAAAGGTTTTCGCCTATCGTTAAGATGCTCAGTCTGATATCATGATCATGACTCGATGATTATTGTATTATTTTTTTTTTGAAGATGATTTGAGAGTGATTATAACGGATGCCGGCCGGCATCCAGTAGCAGGCACATAGATAATAATGTATTTACTCATACCGGCCCACCCCAATGGCAATGAATTATTTTTTACATATATTATTCTTAGTGTAACGGTGAAGTAGTTCAAAGCTTTGGCGGTTTGGAGGCTGTGGCGCTTAGTGTTAGACCTATTAATATAAGTAACCGGATAGTCAGTATGGGCCGGCATATGTAATGTGTGTCGTTAGAGCCATTACGTATGTCCGGCCTAGTATATAATTGGGCCGTCCCTTGGCGCCCTTTTCTCAATAAAGTATCTACTGTACATGTAGGACACAGCAAGTATACGGCAGATTATTAAGTTAGTCTCACAGGTTATAGAGCCTTGCAGCGTGAACGTTAGGTCTAGTAGACTTTATTTACTTATTACGTACTATCGGGGCGTGCGGAAGGCTGCCACCGAAAATACAAACAGGTGTACGTGCGGAAGGCTGTCACCAAATATTTAAATCTGGTGTGTGTGCGGAAGGCTACCACCAGTCTGGTGTGTGTGCGGAAGGCTACCACCAGTCACACTAAGTGGATTGTGTGGAAGGCTGCCACTTAGTCATTAGTATAACTAATCATTTCCTAACTCTATCTCGCTTCTTTACTCACAGAGAAAGCAACATTGGTAGTCGAGCCTCCCTCCTACCTTCCGCCCTTGGTACGCCCGAACAATATGGCGTATCAAGGTTCTGACTTAGTAAAAATGAGGCTAGACCCTCCAAAATTCAATCATGGAAAGGAATGGGAGCTGTTTGAGTACACCTTTACATCAGTAATAGGTGTCACACACCCAGAAATCCTTTCCATAATTCCGGGCTTTGAGACTCATCCCTTAGCTAAACCTATACAACTACCTGTACGACCTGATTCCCCTTCAGATGCACCCTTCAAATCACATGCAAAGGAAGAGGAAGAAGAAGAGGACGAAGAAGAGACAGTAGTAGTAAAGGTAGAGGAGAAAGACAAGGGAAAGAAAGAAGAGGTCAAGAAACTGCAAGTGCAAAAACTGCCTCTGCCCCCGCCACTGCTATACCTACGGACCAAAAATCTAAAATACCAGTGTTGACGAGGGGGAGTAAGCCGTCACCGCTATTTGCATTACAATTGGGAGCCAGATATTACACAAAAGAGAAAGAAGCTAAGCTAAACAGATTACTCTATGCCTTTCTACTTCAATCATGTGCTCACGATAGGAAGGTGATGACTATAATGAGGCAGGGGGATACGGACGGCGTAAAGTGTTTCCTCGCCCTCAAAAAAATTATGGATGTCTTGACCTCATAAGGTTTGAAGAGGACCAGGAAAAACTATACCACTCGTACCCTAAGAAGGTTAGTGAGGTGAGTAGCTGGCTAGCTGACTATCTCACGACTATCAAAACGATGGAGTGATACCAGAGATGATGAAGACAGGCATGATCATGAAGAAATTAAAACACCTACCTGTCTACCAAGCCTACTATCGTAACACTTGGTGTCCTCTCTTACCTACTCAAAGACCTAAGCTGCCGGAATTCATCAAGGTAGTAGAGCAGTTAGCTCAGAGCAATGTATCAGAAACTAGAATGCGTAAACTCTACGGATCTGGTAGCTCTAAGAGCGACCCTATCACTATCAACACAGAAGCAGGAATAACTCCGGGCAAGAAGAAGAGCAAGTCATCACAGGCTTATGGTGAGGGGGAGGACAGTATTTGTTGGAACTGTCTGTCCCCTGACCATAAGATTGCTTTCTGTCTTGTCAGATGTCAACTCAAAGACTGTCCCAAGGACGGACATGGTCCCTTGAAATGCCCCATAAGAAGGAGAACTAGGATCTCTGAGAAGGTGTGTGGGAAGGAGACGAGAGAGGACAGTCACAATGAGAAGACAGACAGACACAAAAAGAAAGAAGAAGAAGGAGCAAAGAAGAAGAAGAAGGAAGGCAGCAGAGGAGAGGGACGAAAGCTGAAAGCAGCAGACTTCATTAAAAAGAAGAAAATGATAAGCTTAAACGCTGAATCATCTGACTCCTCTAACTCACCCTCCCACTCTGAAAGTGAAGAAGAAGATGAATTCCCAACTAACCAATCTCCTTCTGAGTCTGAAGAAGAATCAGAAGTAGATGGTGAGTTGGGGATTCACCACATGGCAATTATGATGACAAGCAAGAGAGACAGAAGTCAGACAGCAAGAGGAGCTCAAAGCTTTCGAATGGAGGAAAGAGAGCGAGGCGAGAAAGTCAGGCACCCCTATCATTCCTCTGAAATGGATAGACACTGTTAAGCAACAAGGAACGAGCGACGAATATCATAAAGCTAGAATCACCCTAAGGGGGGATATCCTGAAAGCGGGATTGCAATATGATCCCAAACGTACATAATCACCTACCGCTCACCATCGCACTATCTTTCTTATCTGCCTATGCTGCCTGCTTCGGTATAGACTTGTGGTTAATTGACTTTACCACCGCATACTTACACGCCAAAATGCCTTATGATATCTATGTAAACCCCCCCCCCCGGGTTTTGAGAGAGAAGGTTTTGTTTTGGCTTCTCCGGAAGGCCCTTTATGGTCATCCTGAGGAGGGAGATTATGGTATGATTTGATGCTAAAGGAGTTAGTCGGGAAGCAAGCTTTTATTACTTTCTCCTTTGACCGGGCTTCTTTTATCAAACATGCCAAGGACCCCATAAGTACGCAGCTCCTCTTTTTTTACGTAGATGATGGCTTGCACGCTGCTGATGAGTCCAAACATGTAAGTCTCGTAGAGAGCATAAAGAAACATGGTTTCAGGTGTAAAAACTTAGGGAAGGCCACGGAATTCAAGAACATTCAGATTGTCCAATCTGAGAAAGGGATTTTATTACATCAACGAAAATATGAGCTTCTCATTTTAGACGAGCTAGATTATATGGGAGATTCCCGCTAAAACCCCTTTCACCTCAGAAAACCCTGCCCCCCTGAAAGTTGGCCATCGCCTGCTCAAATACGACCTTAGATGTTTGATCGGCATGCTTATCTTCCTCGCTGTCCACACCCGACCTCTCCTGATCTGTCCCCTGAGTATAGCTGCAAAGCAACAAGTCCCATCCCCTGAGATATCTTATACCATGGTTCACCGCATGTTCCTGTGGTTACTGACCCCGAGAGCCCTATATTTCAAACGGAGTGATAAGAGGCTAGTCAAGATGTTGACGGAAGGGTTCTCTATAACCAAAACCCCCAATTCATGGAGACCGGCCAAAGGACCATCAGCCGCAGAAAAGGCACTTGAGCTTTACTCACGTGAAGCCACAGAAATCAATGCTTTCAATGTCCCCGTTATCGCCAATGTCGAAAAACGAACACCCCCTCGTGGGATACGTCGACTCAGATTTTGCAGGAGAAAAGGTTACAAGGAAGTCCCGTTCTGGGTACATCTTTCTCTTCAACGGGGCACCGGTAGCATGGTTCTCTAAACTTCAAACTGTAATTGCTCAATCTACCCTTGAGTCGGAGACCGTATCTGCTAATGAAGCGGTAAGGGAGTTGCTTGCTGGCAGTCTCTCCGCGACATCGGTTGCCTATAAGAGGTTTCACCCCCTTGTTCGAAGACAATGAGGGGACTATCATCCTCTCAGAAAGGGGGTTAGGGGAGTCCCGAACCAAACATATCGATGTCAGGTACCACCTGCTCGAAAAGTTGGTTAAGGAGGGAGTTGTCAAATTGTTCCGGGTACCGACGGAGGAAAACATCGCGGATTTATTTACCAAAATAAATTTCACGTACGAAAAATTCAATTATCTGACTGACCAAATCTCGGTGAAGTCGGTGAAAGAATTTCTCGCAAAGTTTGGTGTTAAAATCGCGTTGTAAGTACAGGGTCCCACATAAATATTCACGCTATGATCGTCTATAATTATATTCTCGGAAGCGGATTGTATTAATCCTGGTATATTATATTTCTCGCATACTGTATATCGAGGGGAGTGATATAGGCGATTTGAGCGGGTGGACCCATTGTTACCAGAGCGGTTGAAAAGCTGCCGAGCGTCAACCTAGAATAGTTTGACGCGCGGTAGTGATTCAAGATGGAAGATATCTGGACTTTCACCTTTCTCTTCCTTCCCCCCTCCACTTGTTAAGTCGTGATAATCATTCAGTCGCACAATTCTACAAAGCTGAGGAGGAGGATGAGAAGCGCCGCAGCGAAGTTCGAGTCGGGCCCCGAAAACTTGCTAAGTACGTGCGTGTTTCCGTGTTAGTGTAAGCTCGGAAACACGCACTACCTTATCGATTGTATTGCTTAAATGTTATAATTCTTTTAACACTATATACATAAAAATCTATAAGAAGCCGACATGGAGTCCGGCTGGTTGGTGAACGTGCCACACGGGAGTGTGGAACAACGCGGAAGTACGTCAGACCAGCCGGATGTACCAGACAGGCTGATAATTACAGATATCGTGTCTTTGTTCACATATATTATATTATTTTTGCTACTTTTATATAACCCCTTACGGGAAGCGCTTCCAAAATTTTAGTTTTCATGATATGATCATATGTGGATATATATTATACAAACACATATATATTTCTCATATATTTGTCACATATTTATGTTACTACTTCTTCCAAAGTTATTATCATAACTCTGTCTTCTTATATGATCCATATGTATGTAATTTTCACATATTTCTCTTACTCATTTGCGAGGTAAGAAGAATAGGGCGTTAATCCTCTTCTCGTTGGGTAGGCCCGAATATACCACAGATACGGTGCCTTATACGTACTCTACCTGATACGTACTCGCTGTTGATAGGAGGGTAGCCAACCCCAACAATATTTCTCGGAGAGAGTGAGGGTAAGAGAATATGTTTTGAGTTTGTGTTTTCTAATGTTTCACAAAATAGTAATATGAGACAGTAACTTATATTAATTTACTTTGTTCCAGGGGGAGTGTTGGAACTAATAATTAATTAATAGTTATGGACCGGCCGCATCGGAGTAACGGTGTCGTTAGAGCCATTACTTATGATCCGGCCAGTCAAGTTACGTGGCGCGTCTGTTGGCGCCTTTTCTCATTAAAGTTGTTGTTGTATGTTGAGAGTGTAGTAGCCATCATAGCTTGCTTTATTAATAACAGTAGTCTAATACCTAATCAACTGTTATGAGCAGCCGGGGAAACGATTTTCGGCACCATGCGATTAGCATGAGACAATTAATGTCTCACACACCTGTGTTTAGCGGAAACAAAAAAGATTTGCAGAGTTCCTATTATCAGATAGAGGAGTATGCCTACGGTATTAGCACAACTCTCGGGGATATGTTTCATGATGCTTTTCAACTTCCGACCACAAAGCGGCAAAAATAAAATATGGTTTTGATAGAGACAGGATGAGAAAAGCAGAAGAAATGGAAGAACCGAGAGAACCACACGAGGTGGACACATCTGAGGGATCAGACGAAGAAGAAGAAACAGAGACACAACAAACACGACAACAGAGACAGAGAGGTAGCCAAACACCACAAGACCAGAAGTCACAGACAGAGAAACCCGCCAACTGGAAAGATCTCACAGAGGAAGAGAAGAAAGCTTGGGAGGAAAAAGCGAACAGAAAGTAGAAAAGAGCGATGACAAGAACCAACAAGGATGTGTACTTGCTAAGAAAGAAAAGTATCTGCATCGCTGCAGAATGTTCCAATTTCTTGTTACGACAGCATTATCGGAATCTAAAGTAATACAATTTCTTCGCAGCAAAAAGGTAAAACTTTATTGCCAGTTCGAGAAAGTCGGCATTGTCAAAGAAAATACTGTAATCTAAGTGGTGCGGCAAGATATATCGAGGAGAAAGCATTTAAAGAGATGAGACCGAGACCGACAGAGGATATGGATGAGTACCTAACACAACATCTACTGTAGAAGAACTGGCTAGAGGCCCTGAGAGGGAAGCCTTTTGAGGCAGAGGAAGCAGTAAATGGGTTGTTAGAGAAGCTAGCTGAGCATGAGGCCTATGGGCCTGCATACCTCAATGATCATTATAGATTAGCAGCAGCGAGCAGGCCAACTCATGATGACATGGTAGAGTCAGCAAGAGAAATTTACGTGTTGTGGGAAGCAAAGCAGAAGAGACCCAGAAAGGAACGTAGGAAGGAGAGAGAGAAAGAGAGGGTAAGGGAGCGAATCTACTGCTAGCTATAGGAGAGGGAAAGGGAGGAGAGAAAGGAGGAAAGAGATAGAAACACAAGAAATGGGCAAAGAACGGGAAAGGGAAAACGGGTGAAGGTAATGGGGGTGATATAGTTCAGAGTAGGAATGGTGGCTCATGGCAACATGCTATATTATTATAACTGCTATCAAACTGGACACACTAAGCGTTTTTGCCCCAAACTCAAGCCAAACCCCAAATGAACCAGTTCAAAGTTCGCTCATTCTAACTCCTCAAAAGAAAAGCACAGAGACAAGAATGGCAAGTCAAGTTTCGCAAGAAAGGAGCCAAAGGAGTTACCCTAATGAGAGGAGAAGTAGGAGAGGAGGGTGAAGAGGGAGAAGGAGATAAGTCTGATGGGAAGACAGCTCTGAAGCGGAAGAGTATGAGCTAGTCATTATGGAGGGTGGAGAGGATGCAATGGAGGGAAACATTGAAAGTGGGGAAAGAATAATTGCTCGTGAAGCTGAGCAAGAGGGCGAGGAGGAAAGCGAGCCTCAAACGGAGCAAAGTGACAACAAACCCTTGGAACAACCCACTAGAGCCCGTGGGTGGGGGGGGGGGGGAAACTGTCGAGTGCTCCATTGGCTCGAAACACACTCCGAGACAGACCCCACAACCCTCCACAACGCACTCTCACTAGTGCTCAACACCCCGACACCTCTACAACAACAACTCCTGCCCTCACAACCTCACCAGACACGCAAAGCGTGCAACCCTCACCATTGCAACCAAAACCCTCGCAATCAAAAGAGAAAGAGAAACGGAAAGGACAAGAGAAACCGACACGCACACCCCCTCAGAACTCTAGACAGAGAAAGAAAGAAACACCACATCCCACTACACCCACTCCTCAGAGCAACACAACAGGCACACTAATCATTCGTTGTCAAGGGCTAAACTGGAAGGGAGAGCAGTGTGGAGTTAAGTTTGGACAGGGGGGGAGTTGGGGTAAGGCGGGGGAGGAAGCAAAAAGGCTAGCCTATGCAGATTTGTGCGGGTATCATGCTCGCCAGGACCCCCTATCTCCATCTATCGATCTGTCACAAGACCCATCACGTCGCCCACGCCCTTCCCGTGACTATCCATCAGAGAGTGAAATGTCATTGATACGCATACTGGGAGAGGGAAGGAAAGGGGGCGAGTGCACAGCAAGTTTCGCTCAAAGATACTGTAAAACCCGGGAAGAAAGACTTGCAAAGTTCCGCAAATATCGGGGAAAACGACAAGCAAAGTGTCGAAAAACCCGGTAAGAAAGTAGTTAGTTCAGTTTCACGGAATGATGCTGTGTTGCCAGGAAACGAGGCAAGGACCGGCAGGACTAGAGCTGAAGGGGAGACTGCATTCAATGAGGCTGTTGAGCGTGCAGGAGGGACAAGAGAAGGGAGGTCTTGGCCCCCATCGCTACTGCCACACGGTCCGTCCCCGTTAGATAGAGTAGGAGATAATGTAGAATCACAAGCACAACAGGCAAGTGACACACACACACACGACACACCTGTGGGGAAGAGCAGTAAAAGAGACACAGAACACGGAAAGGTGATAGGCTTTGAAGACTTTAAGAGAATAAGTGAACAGCTGAATAACCTGTGTATAATAGACGATGAAACAGGAGATATCGTGAGAATGACGAAAAGGGAAGGAGAGAGTGTGGCTGAAGCAGACGGACTGTTGACAGATGTGTTTTGGGCTGTTAACGAAGTATTTCTGAAGCATGCAGCAGGCGCACCACCGACCACGAGAGAAAAAGTCATAGAGAAAAGAGCAGCGAAGAACACTCAAAGTACGAAAGCTAAGGAAAGAGCTAAGTGGAAGTGTGAGTACAGACATAGCGAAGGACATCCAAGACCTGAGAAGACTGAGATAGCTAGGCTGCTATACGCATTGACGAAGGGAGCAGAACCGATAGTAGTGAAAGAGGGATTGTGTTACGACCCAGACGGCAAAGAGAACGCGTTTTACTCAAAACTTTTAGCCATAATAGATTATGGGATACTCGACTTAGCCAAGAATCACGACAATCAATTTGCCCTTTCAATAGCGAGATCGATGCCCCACTTGATGAAAATCTGGCATGAGGTAGAAGCGAGGGGGGGTACGTTGAACGCATATTTGCGTAAGTTACACTCAGGCGATGCCCATAAGTTCTTCAGTCCAGAACAGGCAGCACAGACGAGGAAAGAGTTTGATATGAAGAGACGGGAAATAGACAGACACTCAGACCCAGAAGAGGATGATGAGTATGATTCGGAAAACCTAGAACACTCTACAACCTCAGAAGAGATCACTTGAGGGCGGGTATACCCATAAGCTACAGATTGTACTGTGAAGCACGAGAAGAGCTAGACTGGATGTATGAGGTGAGATTCGAGCGAGAAAGGAAGGACAGGCTCCAGAAGAAAGAGAAAGAGGAGGACGAGGAACAGGATCATGACCTCATGGTAGACGACAGCACGACGGTAG
The DNA here is from genome assembly GCA_019918135.1 of Paulinella micropora. Lineage (NCBI taxonomy): Eukaryota > Cercozoa > Imbricatea > Euglyphida > Paulinellidae > Paulinella > Paulinella micropora. The sequence continues at coordinate 351,308 of WBZZ01003799.1, read as the reverse complement.
GTCGAAAAGAAAAGATGATAGTGCAGGACAGTGGATCGTCAAGAGACATAGCCTGTACACCATACATCTTGCGCAACGACGAACTTCGAGAGATAGAACCCGTCAGCTTAGTCACCGGAAACGGAGAGAGTACAGTGAGAGACATGGGGGAAGCACGATTGACAAGAATCGATGGATCGGGAAAGCCAGTTTTGGACAGAAAGATATGTTGTTAGACACTAGAGTACCGGTTAACATCATGTCCACAGGAAACATGGACCACAACCACCATCGGTCTATCATTCACCAGAACGGGCAACTACTAATCCTCAAACACCCCATAAGGATAAAAGAAAGTGATGTGATCGTGAGGGGGAGACTTACACCTGGCATGCTCTACCGCTGGGACAATGAAAAGGATACGCCCCTCAACATAAACGAGCGTTACGACCCCAAAGTGAAAGAGAGAAAGAAGAAGACGGGGTAAGCGGGGCGGGAATCCCCAAAGAGAGAGAAACAGAGAGCAAACAAGCGAGAGTAAGTGAGAACGAGGAAGCTAGAGGCAGCGTGCTATACGCTATGTATCCTGAGAAAGGTGAGAAAGGTAAACCGATTGACATTTATGTCATACATCAGTGTAGTGGTCATAAAGCATTACCAAAGACCTATGCATTAGGCAAGGCTATGGGTAGAAAAGTGACAGGAAACGAAGATGGAGTTAGATTTTGCGAAGCCTGTATGATGGGGAAAGCTAAAGTGTTGCCCCGATTTAAGGCCAATAGAATTAGGAGAGCGAGTTACCCTTGTGAGATTTTGGATGTGGATACTTCCGGACCATGGACGGTCATGTCAATGCACGGTAAGTACTATAAATTTTGCGTAACAGACGATTACTCGGGGTACATCAAGGATTTTTACTTACGTTACAAGAACGAGTTCGTAGAGTGTTTGAAGCAAGCTGTAGCATGGTTTGAGAGGCAGACAGGAAGGAAAGTCAGACAGATCACTTGTGATAACGAGTTCGATGTCCCAACTGAAATCATAGAGTGGTGGAAGCCGCTTCAATTCATTTGGAAGACTAGTGCTGCAGGTGACAAAGATGGCAATCCTATAGCTGAGAAGGTCAATGACATCACAGCCGGGCCAGCCCGGGCCATGCGGTACGAGGCTAACTTGCCTCCACAGTTTTGGGCAGAGATGGAGCATACTGCCACAACCTTGCACAACATTCTGCCGGCCACGACAGGACCTAGAAAGGGCACTTCCCCTTTTGAGCAATGTCTAGGCTACAAGCCCGCTATTCGACAACCGAAGCCTATAGGATGTTTAGGTGCAATGTACATAGGAAAGCAGGTAGGGAAAGGAAACTATAGGGGAAAACGCGCGATGTTGCTTGGATACGATGTATTTAAGGAACTATACAGAGTTTGGGATGGTCGCAAGATCATTACTAATGTGCATAATGTACGCTTTGACCCCAATATAGTTGATAAGGAGGCTCACCCACCCAGAGAAGTCAGATGGGACGACGAGGAATCTGAGGGGGAGAGTAGTGATACCGGTCAGCTAGAACAGCCAATAGACGAACCCGAACTTGAGGTTGAGGGGGAGTTAGACAAGCAAGAGGAGCAACAGGAAGATAAAGGCATCCACGGTCCAGATTCCTGTCTCCCATCAGAGTCAAAGGTAGAAATAGCTGACAACAGGGATGATGGGCTAACACCCGTCACATCGTTAGAGTCGCAAAGCCCCGAGGCAGACCACCCTAGTAGGAGGTACATAGAGGGAGACGCGCCCAATAAGGGCCTCACTTGGGAGCAAAGTGACAAAATCACATCAGCTAACATAGTGAGAGGGAAACGAGAAGCAAAGGTTAGGACATCAGTTACACAACCACCGCCAGAAAAGAAGGCAGCAGTAAAAGCAGCTACATTGACAGGAGAGAGAGTTAGTGTGCCGAGAGTAGCTTTCGGAGAAGAGTGGGCAAAGGAAGAATATGGAGACAATTGGCAATAAGTAAAACGAGAAGGAAAAGTCTTAGAACCGTGCGAGAAGGGAGATAGACTTAAAGTTAGTAAGATGCCTAAGCCCAGCCACTTCGTAGTCTTCGACGACTGTCAAGTAGAAAAGATGTTAGACAGCGAGATTAGAAAGTATCGGATAGATAGGTTAAGACCAGTCGGAGAACTAGAGCACCCCGAGATGTCCGCAGAAAGTATCGTGGAGGATCATACCACTTGTTACTGTACCTGACATTGAAGGTACCAGAGGCAATAGTAGATGAGGGTTTAACTGCGAAAGAGTTGAAAGCGGGAATGGATAAAGAGATTGAAGCTCTGAAGTCTTTTAACACTTACACGTGGGTAAGCCCCAAGGAAGCGAAAGAAAAAGGAGTAAAAGTAGTGAGACTTACGTGGGTACATAGTCAAACTAGACGAGAAAGGACGTAAGTTCATTAAGTCAAGGCTAGCTCTGCGGGGAGATATGCTAGAGCCAGGAGTTAGCTATAACCCAGATCAATTGTTTGTACCCTGCGCCGTGCATCGCTCATTACTCTTTTTGTCTAAGCTTGCAATCAAATTACGCATATAATACAATTTATCTGAATTATAAATTCGATATTTTTTCAGATATAATTCGATATTAATCTGAAAAAATATTATTTATTAAAACAATGAATTCGCACAACTACCGGGGGTCATTTTTGCCGAAAATTTTAAGATAAAAACTAATATTTTCAAAACATCATAGAAATGATTCAAAACCGGTTTCCGGATTGTAGATTACGCTAAAATCAAATTAAATCATGTTTCTGTAAATCGGAAAGCACTTACACTTCACCTCCTGAGGTGTGTCGGAACCGGTCTGAAACCACGTACCAGCTATATTTTCTATCATTTTATGCTGCCGGAACGTACTGTTTTGATGCAAATTGAGCGCTGTTGCTTCTAGCTTTCCCACTCTAAATAAGACTTTCTCTTTGAACAGACTCAAGAAAAACAGACTGAGACACGGAAAGGAGGAGGGGGAGGGGGGTGGGGGGGGGGGGGGGGCTGGCGACAATGAATTGCATGACAAAGTTCCGCCCGACGGCAAGCTTCATGAAGTCAACGAAAGAGAGAGAGAAAGATAAGGACAGAAAAGAGAGAGGAGAGGAGAGAGAGAGAGAGGAGAGAGAGAAGAGAGAAGAGAGATGAAAGAGAAGAGAGAAGAGAAAAAAGGAGATAGAAGAGAGGAGAGAGAAGAGAGAAGAAAGAGAGGAGAGAGAGAGATAGCGATAGAGAGATAGAGAGAGGCAGAGAGAGATAGAGAGAGAGGAGAGAGAAAGGAGAGAGAGAGAGAGAGAAGAGAAGAGAGGGAAGAGAGAAGAGAGAAGAGAAAGAAGAGAATAGAGAGAAGAGAGAAGAAAGGAGGGGAGAGAAGAGAAACTTTAAGAGAGAGAAGAGAGGAGAGAGAGCAGTAAGAAGAAAGAGAATAAAGAGGAAGGAGAAGAGAGAGAAGAGAGGGTCAAGGAAAGAGATAAGAGAAAGAGGAGAGAGTGAGGGAGGAGAGAGTAGAAAGAGAGAAGAGAGAGAGAGAGGAAAGAGGAGAAAGAGGAGAGAGAAGAGAGAGAGAGAGAGAGAGAGAGAGAGAGAGAGAGAAGAGAGAAAGAGAGAGAGAAAAGAGAGAGAGAGAGAGAGAGAGAGAGAGGGAAGAGAGAGAGAGAGAGAGAGAGAGAAGAGAGAGAGAGAGAAAGAGAGAGAGAGAGAGAAAAGAGAGAGAGAGAGAGAGAGAGAGAAGAGAGAAGAAAGAGAGGAGAGAGAAGAGAGAGAGGAGAGAGAGAAGAGAGCAAAGAGGAGAGAGAGGAGAAAGAGGGGAGAGGAGAGAGAGAAGAGAGAGAAGAGAGAGAAGAGAGAGAAGAGAGAGAGAGAGAGAGAGAGAGAGAGGAAAGAGAAGAGAGAAGACAAGAGAGAAAAGAAAAAGAAGAGAGAAAAGAAAGGATTGAAAGAGAGAGAGAGAGAGAGAGAGAGAGAGAGGAGAAAGAGAGAGAGAGAGAGAGAAACAGAAAGAGAGAGAGAGAGAGAAAAGGGAGAATCATTAGAGAAGAGAGCAGAGAGGAGAAAGGGAGAGAAGAGAGAGAGAGAGAGAGAGAGAGCGCGAGCGAGCGAGCGAGAGAGAGAGAGAGAGAGAGAGAGAGAGAGACAGCGAAAGAGACAGCGAGAGAGAAAAGGGAGGAGAGAGAAAAGAGAGGAGAGGAGAAAAAAGAAAGAGGAGAAAGAAGAAAGAAAGAAGGAGAGAGAGAAAAGAGGAGAGAGAGATAGGAGGAAAAAAAATCTTTCTTTCCCTATATCATGTCTCTCGACAGTGTGTGTTGTCTTGGCTTTTGTCTGCCCTTACTTATACTAATCTTTTTGTTTCCCTTTTGATTTTTAGTTTTATCTTTTTTCTCAGTTTCATTTTTTGTTATTATTATTATTATTATTATTATTATTATTATTATTATTATTATTGATGGAGGCGCATGTGCAGAAATGCATCAGCCATTGACAGAGAAGCACTATTATTATTATTATTATTATTATTATTATTATTATTATTATTATTATTATTATGATTATTATTATTATTAGTGGCACCGCGATAGCCCAGTGGTTAAGGTCTACCATCTGGGACCTGTCGCCAGTTCGATTCCCGTCGGTGCCGGTATTTTCAAATGATATTTTCTTTGAAAGTATTGGTATTTTCAAAGGATATTTTCTTTGAAAGTATTGGTCTGTCTGGAAGGCTTGGAGCTGCCTTGCGGGGGTGTCAGTAGAGCCTATCGTCAAATCTTCGTACTCCCCTCACGGGTGAGACGATGGAGGCACATGTGCAGAAATGCATTCGCCATTGACTGAGAAGCACTATTATTATTATTATTATTATTATTATTATTATTATTATTATTATTATTATTATTATTATTATTATTATTAATGGAGGCACATGTCCAGGATCTGGATCTGATGCTATAGTCTGAGGAAGCTTATTATTATTATTATTATTATTATTATTATTATTATTATTTATTATTATTATTATTATGGACACCGTGATAGCCCAGTGGTCAAGTTCTACCATCTGGGCCCTGTCGCCAGTTCGATTCCCGTCGGTGCCACCAGTATTTTCATTGAACATACCGGTCCGTCTGGAAGTGTTGGAACTGCCCTTGCGGGGGTGTCATTAGAGCCTATCGTCAATTCTTCGTACTCCCCTCACGGGTGAGACGATGGAGGCGCATGTGCAGATTTGCATCAGCCATTGACAGAGAAGCACTATTATTATTATTATTATTATTATTATTATTATTATTATTATTATTATTATTATTATTATTATTATTATTATAATGGAGGCACATGTCCAGGATCTGGATCTGATGCTATAGTCTGAGGAAGCCTATTATTATTATTATTATTATTATTATTATTATTATTATTATTATTATTTGACGCCAGTTTAATCACATTCATTAAAGATTCCAAGTGACTGAAAAAAAAGGGGGGGGGGGGGAGAGAGAGAGAGAGGGAGAGAGGGGGGGGGGGGAAGGGAGATTCAATAAGTGAACGAGCACTGAGTAACAAAGGAGGAGAAGAATAAGGAGAAGAATAAGGAGGAGAAAAATAAGGAGGAGAAGAATAAGGAGGAGAAGAATAAGGAGGAGAAGAATAAGGAGGAGAAGAATAAGGAGGAGAAGAATAAGGAGGAGAAGAATAAGGAGGAGAAGAATAAGGAGGAGAAGAATAATGTCTATGTGCATATGCCTGGATGCCATGTGGCAACAGTAAATACAGGACTTCCGGATCTGAAAAAAATAATAAAATAAAAAAAATTATTAATAATATTAATACATATTATCTTTTAACTATGTAAAAAAAGAATAATTTATTTAAAAAGTGTTGGAGGCGGCTGCATCAATTTCTGGAGAACACCTGCCCCTAGTCTGAAAAGCACTGGTTGCCACGTGGCATCAAACAAGTAGGCCACTTCAAGGCCTCGAAAATCCAGTCCGTTGCTTTTTTCTTTGCTGGTTTGCAGTTTTGTTTATGCCAGGCATGACACGTTCTGCCTTCACCGCTACACAGGGGCATGTCGGGGCCACAGGTGCCACAGTAATAGCTCGTGTAAGACGACTTGCTGACAGAAGAGGCATACAAACAAACACGACACCTACGCCTTTTGGGCCTCTCTATGCTCTCATTATATGCTCTACCTGCATCCTGTTTCTTTTTTATTCAGTAATAGCTCGTGTCCCGCGGCGACGTTTTTCGGCCACTAATAGCTCGTGTAAGACGACTTGCTGACAGAAGAGGCATACAAACAAACACGACACCTACGCTCTCATTATATGCTCTACCTGTATCTCTATCCGACATGATTACTAGGGGGTACCTACGAAGTTCCATGCATTTTGGGATGATAGGTTGGGCAGGGGCATGGGGGTCAGAAGCGAAGCATTGGGGGGTTGGGAATCAGGGGGTGCACCTTGCCTGAGGAGGGCGGCAGCAAGCACAGATTTGAAATACCCCGGCCTGTTGTCGCCCTTCGTCATGTTGAGGTTGGCCAAGGACGACTGGCTAAAAAAACAATAATGTTTGTAAGCGTTGGTGATAATGAAGTCCATCAAAATCATAAAATCGACCTTCTTCCAGTCATTCAAAATAAACGACAAATTGAGAGAGTTTGACCAGTGGCGTGCGGAATTATTAAACATATCAACCGCATTAAAAGCAGAATAATAAAGGGCCACAGCTTCGCACCTGGGGACACGGGGCACAGACTGACTGAAACGAGCATTACGAGGCTTTCCAGGCAAGGTAGTGGAGCAGGTGTCAATAATTTGCTGCTGGTTGTGGTCGTTTTGGTTGACTGCCAATAGCTTCACCCCCTCCTTTTCGCATGTTGCAGATGCTAAATCGCCCTTCCCCCCCCTTCTACTGTGTAGAAGCCGCACAGGAAAGCCCACATGAGCACTCTTCACCATTCCAACAGAATCGACCCCCCTTTTCTTTATCTCGACTGCTGTTTTGCAAGAAGCGAACCAAGAATCGCCGATGAAAATGCGACCTATTCCCCACCACGGCTTGGATAAACGAAGGGTAGTGGCCGTCGTGACTCCAAACTCTTTGACTTGTGACCAGGAATATGGTAAGTACAAGGAGTTTCACTTGGATTGATGTAAATCAACCAGTCCTTCTTGAGGCTCCGACGGGGGAGAAACAGGCAGTTGCTAAAATAGAACGAGCCCACCAGACGTGCGGCGGACCCGCAAGGGCAGTTCTCAGCGACGCCGATCTTCCTGAGTCCATGTGGACTGAGACGGAGAAAGCTTCCACGTATTTTGCCAACCTCTTACCTCTTGCACACGGCCCTTTTGAGGGGAAATCTCCTTATGAAGTTGCTCATAAGAGAAAACCCCTTTTGCGTCATTTGCGCCCCATTGGATGTTTGGCGTACATGAAAGTAGACGCAAAGAGGGGGAAATGTGAGAGGGGGAGGAAAGTTTTATTTCTCGGGTATGAAAGAAACAACGGGTATTATCGCGTATACGATCCGGTTGCGAGGAAAATATTCGGTAATGTCCGTGATGTTATCTTTGACGTTTGGAGATTGGGGAAGAGGGGGGCATCTAAATCTCTCGAGAGAGGTGATGTTGAGGGTGAGATGTTCTCTGTTAATTGGCAACAGCCCCCCCTTCCCCTATTGCAACAAATGACCCCAGAAGATCAAGGAATCGTTTCAGGGGAGGACCCGGGAGGAGAGATTCCGGCAGGGGGAGAAAGCCCCCCGGTAGGAAATCCCCCTCCCGCTCCGACCCTCACTCTGGAATCCCCCCCTGAGGAGTCACTCCACACTCCGCAAACTGACGAGGATAGCGAGGCAGAAGAGGGACCGGTGTTTGTGAGCACGAGCCCGCCCCCCTTAGAGCCTCCGAGTCCCAAAGTCGCTCAGCCGAGTGACGAGCAGGAGAAGATAAAGAAAGCAAGAAGGGGGCGTAAGCCCAAAGAAAGACAAAGGTTGTCCGGAACGTATGTGGAAATCCCGGCAAGGGCTTATGGGCTAGATTGACTTACGGGGATAAATGGGAGACGGCGATACGTCGGGGGACAGCAACAGCCCCGTCTGCTCCCGTTACCCGTAAATCTAAACGCTTTCCCGCGCATAGCGTCTTGTTTGACGACGGCGTCACGGATAAGATATTAGACACAGAAATCGTCAAATATGCCAAAGCCCCGCAACAGTCAGAATCCATGCCCGAATCGCGTGAGCAAAAAGCCGCATCTGCACCACCACCCTTGTCGACCAACCAAAACTCTGACATTGAGGTCACCTCAGAATTTGCGTTTATCGAGGGGGAGAGGGAGAGGGTAGAGATGCAGAGAGCGGCACATAAACCGGGATGGAGATCACACGAACAGGCGGAAATTTTGAGTGAAAACATTATCACGGGAAAGAGGGCGAGAGCTCATGTCGCGGTACGTGCCCGGGAGGAAAATCGGGCGGAGTATTTTCTCGTGAGTGATAAATTCCCGGAATTCCCAGTAGTACAAAAACCAAAAGACCGTAAGCAAGCTAGACAGAAGGAATTCGAACAGCTCAAAGAACTAAAATCATTTGTTTGGCGAAAAGTGAGCGAAGCGAAAATGTCGGGCACACCAATCATTCCTATAAAATGGATAGATACGGTAAAACAACAAGATACTGCGGATGAATTCCACAAAGCCCGGATAACCCTACGAGGGGACCTCCTGAAAGCTTACGCTCAGTACAATCCCAGAAAGACTTACTCTCCCACAGCCCAGCACAGGACCATTCTGCTCATGGTAGCCTATGCAGCCTTTTTCGGAATAGACCTATGGCTGATTGATTTCACGACCGCCTATCTGCATGCGAATCTCCCCTATGACATATATGTCAAACCGCCGGCCGAATTTCAGACTGCGGACTATGTCTGGCTTCTGAAGAAGGCCCTATACGGTCATCCGGAGGCAGGCCGTCTTTGGTACGACGTACTGTCCGGGGAGCTCATTACCGAACACAAATTCAAGCCTCTCACGCTAGACAGGGCCTCTTTCGTAAAGCATGGGAGTAGCCACCAAACTACCCAACTGGTGTCCTTTCACGTCGATGATGGCTGTCACGCTGCGTCACAAGAAAGGCACACCAAGATGGTGAAGTTGTTCGAAAAGAGAGGATTCCGGTGCAAGCACCTAGGCAAAGCCACCGAATTCAAAAACATTCAGATCATCCAGTCTGAAAAGGGGATTACTCTGCATCAACGTAAGTATGAGTTGTTGATCTTAGAGGAGTTGGGCTATATGAAGGAGATACAGGCTAAAACGCCATTCACTTCTGATAACCCCGCTCCCCTAAAGAAGGACCATCGCCTATTACGTTATGATCTTATATGCTTGATAGGGATGCTTATCTTTTTGGCTGTTCACACCCGGCCACTCCTCATATGCCCTTTAAGCATAGCAGCTAAGTCCCAAGTCCCTAACCCGGGGATGTCTTATGCTATGGTGCACAGAATGTTATTGTGGCTTCTGATTCCACGAGCGTTATTTTTCAGAAGAGGAGATCGAAATTTACGGAAGTTGCTAGAAACTAATTTCTAGGTTCCTAAAACTTCGGAATCTTGGAAACCTAATCTGGAATCTTGCGCAGCGGCCAACGCAATCGATGGGGAAACCTGTAATGCCCGGAATGGACATGTTCAGCGTGCCAGTTCTCGCTAATGTAGACAGAATTATTGCGGAACACCCGATAGTCGGATTTGTAGACTCGGATTTCGCGGGGGATAAAAACTCACGTAAATCAAGATCCGGATACGTTTACTTATTCAACGGGACACCAATTTCGTGGTTTTCTAAACTGCAATCCGTGATAGCCCAGTCTACATTAGAGTCCGAGACTGTTTCAGCAAATGAGGCGGTCAGAGAACTTCTTGCATTACAACAAACTTTACGGGATATCGGAATAAATCTTGAAGGCCCTACACCTCTCTTCGAGGATAACGAAGGAACGATATTATTGTCGGAGAGAGGACTAGGGGAGGCTAGGACCAAGCACATAGAGGTCCGATACCACCTTCTAGCGCAACTCGTGAGAGAAGGAAAGGTCAAACTATTCCGGGTCCCTACGGTGGAAAATATCGCAGATGTAATCACCAAAATACATTTTACGGTAGACAAATTCAATTACCTGGCTGGAAAAATCTCGTTTGTGCTTAGTAGGGAGACTTGCGCTAAATTCAGGATAAAATTCTATCAAATCCCGTAGTACTAATAATAGTAAGGATTATCATCTTGGACTTCATTTATATTCCCGGGGTATGTAATACAATAATTTTCTCGCATATTACACATAAGTTGTACAGGTGAGTCAATAGACGAGTGCCGACGGGGCCCGGTGGCGAGTGACCGGCGCCGGAGTCCATTGCTCATTCCAGATATTAGTATTTTAGGTTGTCAAACCGTGACGACCTCGCCCGGTTTCCCAACCTGAAATACTACTGATGATCTCATCTCTTTTGAGACATTGGTACTTCAGGTTGTCAAACCGTGATGACTTCGCCCGGTTTCCCAGCCTGAAATACTACGAAGATCTCGTTCCTTTCGCTCGTTCCGTTCAAAGTTCTATGAAGGCTGCTTCGCTTCAACTTCTATCTCTATACACTGGCTTATATACATAAAAATCTATAAGAAGCCGACATGGAGTCCGGCTGGTCGGTGAACGTGCCACACGGGAGTGTGGAACAATAAGGAAGTACGTCAGACCAGCGGATGTACCAGACAGGCTGATAATTACAGATATCGTGTCTTTGTTCATATATATATTATATTATTTTATGTTCTTTTATACCCCTCTACGGGAAGCGCTGTCAAATTTACAAATTCATACTACTGGATAGATAAGTAACATATAGTTCAAGTTGATCATACCTTTTGATAGATCAGTACAGATAGATACATTATCATATGTCTTATTTTTATATTTATGGTTACTTACGCGATCATATATATATATATCAATATTATATATGTATTATGACCATACCGTACTTGCGTTACATACATAATGTTACTCAACATAGAATAGGGGGGTGCGTAGGACCTAATCCTTTTCTCGTCGACCAGGCCTAGCTTGACTAGGGGGAGCTGCCCTGTATGTAATCTAGTTGATGCATACTTGCCCTCGCAAGCCGGGTAGCCACCATCGACATAACCTCTTGGAGAGAGTGAGGGTAAGAGTGAGTAATATTATTATGTTTCAAGTATGTGTTTTTATAATTTTCACAGAATAGATGTATTGGGACCTACAGTTAATTTAATAATTTACTTTGATCCAGGGGCAGTGTTAGACCTATTAATATAATTAACCGGATAGTCAGTATGTGCCGGCATATGTAATGTGTGTCGTTAGAACCATTACGTATGTCCTGCCTAGTATATAATTGGGCCGTCACTTGGCGCCCTTTTCTCAATGAAGTATCTACTGTAGGACACAGCAAGTCTACGGCAGATTATTGAGTTAGTCTCACACTTAGTGACGTGTTGAGTATCGTCTATCTCTAATAAAGTCACGGTAGTAAAGTCCGACACTCTCGTGTGACAATGCCCCCCCCCCCCCGACAACCTCGTAAGGTTAGAATGTTTTATGCATTCTCTATGACAGTCATACTAAAATTTCAGCTCAAAAGGATCTCTACCTGTAAGCTTACTCTATCCAAAAACTGACAGGTCAGCATTCCCCACAGGTGGAAAAAGCTTTCGTGAAATGTCCCGCAAACAACGGTGTATGATGATGTCATTTGGCTTGACCTGATGTATTGAAGTGAAGCCAGGTGAGCTTAGAGTCAATGTCAAAGATTTCTTTTGGATTCGTGCAGGCCTGCAAAATCCACTGCCTGGTTACCTAATAGCATACACATTTTTGCGGTGATTTTCCAATCATACTGACTGTATTTCCCGTCAAAAAGGTAGAAATTTTTTTACTCACTCGTAAAAGCGATTATTGCTCGCATGAAAGAAATCTTTCTTTGTGGTCTACATTTCATCGAAAACGGCTAAATGCTATTTGTATGTTGGTATGACGTTAATTTTGTTATAGCCGAAATTTCAACAGCTCCATCATCCCTTGATCTTTCACTGTGCTTTGCTTGTCGAGTAGAGGACGTTTGAAGCGCGGGCTGCTCGATTTTGTTATAGCCGAAACTTCAACTGCTCCATCACCATTTTGATCATTCAGTGTGGTCTGTTTGTCGAGTAGAGGACGTTTGAAGCGGGGGCTGCTCGATTTGGGGATTGGTGAAACAGGGGATGCTTCACGGAAGAGGGGGCTCATGTCGTTGGTTGCTGAAACAGAGGATGAAATATCCAAATGTGTACGCCCCAGAACAGATGGCTAGGTAGAAAAAACGGGCAACGGGGACCATGATCCAAGATAGCCAAAGCATCGTCGTCGGGTTCCTCTAACGCCAAATGAGGCGGATGAAGCCCGCGGAAGACTGCGTGGGTATCTAGCCCTGTATGCCTCAAAAGTTTCACTTCATCTTTTTCTTGTCTTCTCCAAGACCAAGCCCGACGCTCTGCATTTCCTTCGTTTCCTTCGCGTCTGGGGATTGCTTGATCACCAATAAGGAATAAATCTAGCGATTTTGATGATCCCTCTCTCTTTCTTTCTCGACCTTGCGATAGCGCGTTTGATGATGGCAACTTGCGCATTTTGACGGGCTGCGTGAGGATCTTCACGCTCTCACGGAACTTGCGATGACGCCGCCCCGCATCACGCTGTAGCTTATGTATGTTGGGCGCATACAGAGCGACGATCGCAAAGAGCGCCACTCGGTCAAAGGAATAAAAAGTGTACACAACTGTGGGAAGGTCAAAGCCAAAGTATGACGACTGAGGACCTTGGAGCACGATGTCTAGTTTGAGCACAAAGAAAACAAGGTTCTGTACGATGAAGCAAACCAACTCGAGCCCGCCCATCACTACCACATTAGCAATCGTCTTCATCTTCACCGCTCGCTTGTTGTCTGAGTCAAAGACGTAACGAACTATGCTGTACGAGACGTGCAGAAAAGACATGGAAGCAAGCAAAGCTGCTACAGTCATGCCAGGAGCCGCGATGACGATGAGCTTTTTTGCATGGATCAGGTGAGTCGAGGAATTCAACAAGTCCGCCACGATGCAAAGTAGCATGAACAATGTGAAGCAAAACGCCAGGAACGACGTGAAGCCCAACATGCAAGAACGCTTGCCTGGGTCATGGGCTAGTAAGAGTTGGTACCAATTGTGGATAAGGGAATGTAACATGAAGAAAAAAAGACCCTGGCAGACGGTATTGAGAACGAGAAACTGTGTGGAGCGAAGAACAAAGAGTCTGTAGAAGTGAATCATAGGGATGACACGTAGAAAACAGAGTAATCCTATGCTTAGCATGGCCATCTGCAGAAAGCGCACGTGCCTGACGAACGCCTTGGTGGACTGCACAACACAGTCAACAACAAAATCATCACCTCTTCGCCCAAATGCAAATACATCTTCAGATAGATATCTAAATTTTCCCCCTGAGATCTGTTATACCTCTCCCAGCACATCGTTACTGATCACCTCGTGTCCGTCTTTGCTATCCCAGAAGGAAGGCATGTTCGGATTGGCTAGGTGCGGGAGCCATGGCTGGCTTGATTGGTTGTCGATGAAAAAGTCCGATGCAGAGATCTCTGATGGCGCTGCCTGGTCCTCTTCCACAAGAGGAGCGGCGGTTGCCAACTCCACACACACTTCTTGCTCGGGGGGCACAAAGCCAAGGTGGTCGTGCACAGGCTCCGGCGACGGTGGCGCCACGTTGGGGTCGGGCGGGGAAAGCAAAGGCCTCGACGATGCGCGCTGCGCTGGCCCCTGGCTCGCGTTTGAGCACGGAAGCCACGCCATAAGAGCCGCCAGCCACGGCGAGGGACGCTAATTTATGTTCTTTCGATACCTCGGCGACTGCCTCTGTGCTTACCGGTAACACCTTACGAGGGGAGCTGGAAGAAACAGAGCTGTCTCCAGCGACAACCTGCACAACACTTGGGCAGTGTACCCTTGCGCCCACCACAGACAAATTACCAGTTTCTTCCACGGTGTGGCTATAGACTGCAGCCTTACCACTTGGCGAATGCACACCTATAGGTAATATAGAACACAGTACTTTCTGACACGCATATCATAAGACAACGCTTAAGGTACGGATTACCAACGCGGCTATGAAGTAGAGACTTGCAAAGAGAAGGAATGGCCATGAAGGCGAAAAAGTCAGGCCAGAAAGGTCGTCTGTGCCACTCTATTGTTAAAAATAATGATGATGATGATGATAATGATATAATAACAATAATAATAATAATAATAATAATAATAATAATAATAATAATAATAATAATAATATATATATATTGATCTGTCATGGCTGAGCCCGAGGGCCATGCGCCTCCATCCCTCGACCCAACAGGGACTACAGTGAGTATGTTGGGGAGGGAAGAGTGACTCTAACCATCCTGCATAGAAGGCCCCAAAAGGAAGTCCCTACTACCCGCACAGTGTCGGGTACCTTGCAGGAAATCAACTACAAATGATTGATCTTCCCCGCGTGAGAGCTCCAAGAGACTGGGTAGGTCCCGCATGGAGGTACTCACAGGGGTAGCAGACATTTTATGCGGTCTGCCAGCGCATGAGGACGTTTTGCGGTAAGTGTCTGGGACGCCTCGAACCCGTCACCACCCCTAGATGTCGGAATGTAAATACCCCTTTGATCCCACGTGGTGTATGTCTTATAAAAAACAACACAGCGACATGGCCTCGGAACCAACACAACAACATAGCCTCGGAACCCACATCGACATAGCCTCGAAACCCACACAACAACAGAGCCTCGGAACCAACACAACAACATAGCCTCGGAACCAACACAACAACATAGCCTCGGAGCCAACACAACGACATAGCCTCAAAACCAGTGGGAAGAGGCCCAACCACCTCCTCTTCCCGTAGGGTGCCATACTGTGCACCCCTCCATAATAATAATAATAATAATAATAATAATAATAATAATAATAATAATAATAATAATAATAATAATAATAATAATAATAATAATAATATGTATGTATGTATGTATCGTCTGCCAATTGCTGAGCCAAAAGGCCATGTGCATCCAGTCCTCCATTCCATAAGGAAAGTCTCCACACCAATCGGTGGAATAAAGGAAGTGACGGCATAGAACATTTCTCTAGGAGCTTGATACCAATCAGCCCATGGAAAGGACCGATGGCCTATGTACTCCCTAAATAATAATAATAATAATAATAATAATAATAATAATAATAATAATAATAATAATAATAATAATAATAATAATAATATTAATAATAACAGTGCTTCTCTGTCAATGGCTGATGCAAATCTGCACATGCGCCTCCATCGTCTCACCCGTGAGGGGAGAACGAAGAATTGACGATAGGCTCTAATGACACCCCCGCACGGGCAGTTCCAACACTTCCAGACAGACCGGTATTAATAATAATAATAATAATAATAATAATAATAATAATAATAATAATAATAATAATAATAATAATAATAATAATAATAATAATAATACTATATCTGAGGCGTACTGATGCAGCTAATGGCATATCCTCAACGGACATAAGCCTCCAATACCCTTGTTCGAGGTCCTCCACCCCCCCGTGTCAGTCTCTCGCCTGATGATCGGGGCCACCGATGGAGCTCCTGAGGGCAAGACTGCACTAAGCCGAGGTTAAATTATATTAATAATAATAATAATAATAATAGTGCTTCTGTCAATGGCGAATGCATTTCTGCACATGTGCCTCCATCGTCTCACCCGCGAGGGGAGTACGAAGATTTGACGATAGGCTCTACTGACACCCCCGCAAGGCAGCTCCAAGCCTTCCAGACAGACCAATACTTTCAAAGAAAATATCCTTTGAAAATACTGGCACCGACGGGAATCGAACTGGCGACAGGTCCCAGATGGTAGACCTTAACCACTGGGCTATCGCGGTGCCACAATAATAATAATAATAATAATAATAATAATAATAATAATAATAATAATAATAATAATAATAATAATAATAATAATAATAATAATAATAATAATAATAATAATAATAATAATAGTGCTTCTCTGTCAATGGCTGATGCATTTCTGCACATGCGCCTCCATCGTCTCACCCGTGAGGGGAGTACGAAGAAATAATAATAATACTATATCTGAGGCGTACTGATGCAGCTAATGGCATATCCTCAACGGACATAAGCCTCCAATACCCTTGTTCGAGGTCCTCCACCCCCCCGTGTCAGTCTCTCGCCTGATGATCGGGGCCACCGATGGAGCTCCTGAGGGCAAGACTGCACTAAGCCGAGGTTATTCCGCAGTCCCAGCAACCTCTTGCAAGACGTCACCGAATGTGCAAGTGCATACACCAAGCGCGGTTGCTAGAGCTGCCTCGAAACCCCACCCATAACAATCTGGTGTCTGCTGGGTCCTGGGCTATCAACCAGCATATGCGGAGTTTAAGATCTTTTACGCGCGCAACGACCCTCCTCCCCAGCATCTACCAAAAAAAGGGTTATGAGTTGGCGTCACAGTTTAACGCCTTGAGGCCATTGGGCTGAATAATAATAATAATAATAATAATAATAATAATAATAATAATAATAATAATAATAATAATAGTGCTTCTCTGTCAATGGCTGATGCATTTCTGCACATGCGCCTCCATCGTCTCACCCGTGAGGGGAGTACGAAGAATTGACGATAAGCTCTAATGACACCCCCGCAAGGGCAGTTCCAACACTTCCAGACGGGCCGGTATGTTCAATGAAAATACTGGTCCAGAAATAGACCGGTATGTTCAATGAAAATACTGGTGGCACCGACGGGAATCGAACTGGCGACAGGGCCCAGATGGTAGAACTTGACCACTGGGCTATCACGGTGTCCAAATAATAATAATAATAATAATAATAATAATAATAATAGTGCTTCTCTGTCAATGGCTGATGCATTTCTGCACATGCGCCTCCATCGTCTCACCCGTGAGGAGAGTACGAAGAATTGACGATAGGCTCTAATGACACCCCCGCAAGGGCAGTTCCAACACTTCCAGACGGGCCGGTATGTTCAATGAAAATACTGGTGGCACCGACTGGAATCGAACTGGTGACAGGGCCCAGATGGTAGAACTTGACCACTGGGCTATCACGGTGTCCAAATAATAATAATAATAATAATAATAATAATAATAATAATAATAATAATAATAGTGCTTCTCTGTCAATGGCTGATGCATTTCTGCACATGCGCCTCCATCGTCTCACCCGTGAGGGGAGTACGAAGAATTGACGATAAGCTCTAATGACACCCCCGCAAGGGCAGTTCCAACACTTCCAGACGGGCCGGTATGTTCAATGAAAATACTGGTCCAGAAATAGACCGGTATGTTCAATGAAAATACTGGTGGCACCGACGGGAATCGAACTGGCGACAGGGCCCAGATGGTAAATAATAATAATAATAATAATAATAATAATAATAATAATAATAATAATAATAATAATAATAATAATAATAATAGTGCTTCTCTGTCAATGGCTGATGCATTTCTGCACATGCGCCTCCATCGTCTCACCCGTGAGGGGAGTACGAAGAATTGACGATAAGCTCTAATGACACCCCCGCAAGGGCAGTTCCAACACTTCCAGACGGGCCGGTATGTCAATGAAAATACTGGTCCAGACGGATCGGTATGTTCAATGAAAATACTGGTGGCACCGACGGGAATCGAACTGGCGACAGGGCCCAGATGGTAGAACTTGACCACTGGGCTATCACGGTGTCCAAATAATAATAATAATAATAATAATAATAATAATAATAATAATAATAATAATAATAATAATAATAGTGCTTCTCTGTCAATGGCTGATGCATTTCTGCACATGCGCCTCCATCGTCTCACCCGTGAGGAGAGTACGAAGAATTGACGATAGGCTCTAATGACACCCCCGCAAGGGCAGTTCCAACACTTCCAGACGGACCGGTATGTTCAATGAAAATACTGGTGGCACCGACGGGAATTGAACTGGCGACAGGGCCCAGATGGTAGAACTTGACCACTGAGCTATCACGGTGTCCAAATAATAATAATAATAATAATAATAATAATAATAATAATAATAATAGTGCTTCTCTGTCAATGGCTGATGCATTTCTGCACATGCGCCTCCATCGTCTCACCCGTGAGGGGAGTACGAAGAATTGACGATAAGCTCTAATGACTCCCCCGCAAGGGCAGTTTCAACACTTCCAGACGGACCGGTATGTTCAATGAAAATACTGGTCCAGACGGACCGGTATGTTCAATGAAAATACTGGTGGCACCGACGGGAATCGAACTGGCGACAGGGCCCAGATGATACAACTTGACCACTGGGCTATCGCGGTGTCCTTTAATAATAATAATAATAATAATAATAATAATAATAATAATAATAATAATAGCAATAACAACAACAATAATAGTGATGATAATGATGATGATGATGATGATGATGATAAACACAGAGCAGCGGCAATGACGATAACAAAACACGCATTTACACATGTACACGCAGACAGCAACATAGACATGAAATATACACTCACAGACAGGCACAAACACGCACAGACACGCACAGACACACGCGCACACACACGCGCACAGACACACACACACACATGAACACAAAGACATAATATATATACACACGACAACAAACAAATAACAACGAAAGAAGAAAAAGAATTACTTGAAGCAGTATTGTGTTGACATTACTTAGTAGTAGTATTTAGTGCTAGTAGTAGTAGTAGTAGTAGTAGTAGTAGTAGTAGTAGTAGTAATAACAATAATAATAATAATAATAATAATAATAATAATAATAATAGTGCTTCTCTGTCAATGGCTGATGCATTTCTGCACATGCGCCTCCATCGTCTCACCCGTGAGGGGAGTACGAAGAATTGACGATAGGCTCTAATGACACCCCCGCAAGGGCAGTTCCAACACTTCCAGACGGACCGGTATGTTCAATGAAAATACTGGTGGCACCGACGGGAATCGAACTGGCGACAGGGCCCAGATGGTAGAACTTGACCACTGGGCTATCACGGTGTCCAAATAATAATAATAATAATAATAATATATATTGATCTGTCATGGCTGAGCCCGAGGGCCATGCGCCTCCATCCCTCGACCCAACAGGGACTACAGTGAGTATGTTGGGGAGGGAAGAGTGACTCTAACCATCCTGCACAGAAGGCCCCAAAAGGAAGTCCTAACTACCCGCACAGTGTCGGATACCTTGCAGGAAATCAACTACAAATGATTGATCTTCCCCGCGTGAGAGCTCCACGAGACTGGGTAGGTCCCGCATGGAGGTACTCACAGGGGTAGCAGACATTTCATGCGGTCTGCCAGCGCATGAGGACGTTTTGTGGTAAGTGTCTGGGACGCCTCGAAACCCGTCACCACCCCTAGATGTCGGAATGTAAATACCCCTTTGATCCCACGTGGTGTATGTCTTATAAAAAACAACACAACGACATGGCCTCGGAACCAACGCAACAACATAGCCTCGGAACCCACATCGACATAGCCTCGGAACCCACACAACAACAGAGCCTCGGAACCAACACAACAACATAGCCTCGGAACCAACACAACAACATAGCCTCGGAGCCAACACAACGACATAGCCTCAAAACCAGTGGGAAGAGGCCGAACCACCTCCTCTTCCCGTGGGGTGCCATACTGTGCACCCCTCCATAATAATAATAATAATAATAATAATAATAATAATAATAATAATAATAATAATAATAATAATAATAATAATAATAATAATAATATGTATGTATGTATGTATCGTCTGCCAATTGCTGAGCCAAAAGGCCATGTGCATCCAGTCCTCCATTCCACTGGGCTATCACGGTGTCCAAATAATAATAATAATAATAATAATAATAATAATAATAATAATAATAATAATAATAATAATAATAATAATAATAATAGTGCCTCTCTGTCAATGGCTGATGCATTTCTGCACATGCGCCTCCATCGTCTCACCCGTGAGGGGAGTACGAAGAATTGACGATAAGCTCTAATGACACCCCCGCAAGGGCAGTTCCAACACTTCCAGACGGGCCGGTATGTTCAATGAAAATACTGGTCCAGACGGATCGGTATGTTCAATGAAAATACTGGTGGCACCGACGGGAATCGAACTGGCGACAGGGCCCAGATGGTAGAACTTGACCACTGGGCTATCACGGTGTCCATAATAATAATAATAATAATAATAATAGTGCTTCTCTGTCAATGGCTGATGCATTTCTGCACATGCGCCTCCATCGTCTCACCCGTGAGGGGAGTACGAAGAATTGACGATAAGCTCTAATGACACCCCCGCAAGGGCAGTTCCAACACTTCCAGACGGGCCGGTATGTTCAATGAAAATACTGGTCCAGACGGATCGGTACGTTCAATGAAAATACTGGTGGCACCGACGGGAATCGAACTGGCGACAGGGCCCAGATGGTAGAACTTGACCACTGGGCTATCACGGTGTCCATAATAATAATAATAATAATAATAATAATAATAATAATAATAATAATAATAATAATAATAATAATAATAATAATAGTGCTTCTCTGTCAATGGCTGATGCATTTCTGCACATGCGCCTCCATCGTCTCACCCGTGAGGGGAGTACGAAGAATTGACGATAAGCTCTAATGACACCCCCGCAAGGGCAGTTCCAACACTTCCAGACGGGCCGGTATGTTCAATGAAAATACTGGTCCAGAAATAGACCGGTATGTTCAATGAAAATACTGGTGGCACCGACGGGAATCGAACTGGCGACAGGGCCCAGATGGTAGAACTTGACCACTGGGCTATCACGGTGTCCATAATAATAATAATAATAATAATAATAATAATAATAGGCTTCCTCAGACTATAGCATCAGATCCAGATCCTGGACATGTGCCTCCATTGGGTCACCGGGGTCAGCCGATCCCAACGCATTGTCAGAACACCAAACAGACATAGCAGCAACAGCAACAGCAGGGGTAGATGGGGGCTGTGAAGTGCAAATAATAATAATAATAATAATTAATAATAATAATAATAATAATAATAGTGCTTCTCTGTCAATGGCTGATGCAAATCTGCACATGCGCCTCCATCG